>PVIJ01017388.1:0-29573 GCA_004024925.1 Scalopus aquaticus
GGGGGGGGGGGGGGGAAGGGGTGGCATGGCTCAGCTGCTCTCCCCAAGAGGCTGTCCAGTGGAAACGAGTCTCAGATGGTCTTCCCAGCTTAGTACAACTGGTGTTTGTGTGTCTCCAGTGCGGTGTTAGCTGCGTGGATCCATGGCCGGAGTGTCGCGCGCCCTCCGTAACCGCTGTGGAAGGAAAGGACGCTGCGTGAGCGAGCTCAGCCTGGCTCCTGGAGCACAGCGCGCTCGCTGCTCCTCCCCTCCCATGTGGCCTCTCCTTCCTCCAGGGAGCCCTTGCAGCTCCCATCGTCCTCCATTTATGATGGGGTTCCACCTCATAGCCCCATTCTAAGTCAAAGATGCGTTTAATTTCCCTACCGCACACTGCAGCGTCGCGTCTCCTCACTCCAAGGTGCTCTGCGCGCTCGCCAGCCTGCGGCTGGGCTTAGGCATCTAACACAGAACCCGTGGCTGGCCAGGTGTTGACTGGCTCACGGAGGTCCCTGAATGTTCTGGAAGTGCAGCGCTGTCCACCGGGCCTGGGCCGCTTCCCCCGCCGAGGTCACCGGCTGCCTGAGGACCCTGGCGGCAGCGCCCGGCCTCACTCAGCATCACTCTGCATGCCCGCGGCGCTGGCTGAGCTTTATGCCACCGTCAAGCGAGCCCCGTGTCCATTCACCGTAGGTTGGGACTGTGTTTGGAGGGAGGGCAAGAAACACTGAGGACCCCCGGCTGGCGTTCCCCGCCTCCCCAGGCGTGTGTAATATTGTCATCAGAGAACCGGAGAGTGAATGGCATCGGCCCGGGGCGTTGGCCCCTGGGCTCAAGCTGGGCCTGGCTGTCCCGCGTCAGGAGCAGCGATGACTGTGTCTAAACCCAGGACCGCTGGGGTGGTTGCACCTGCTCAAGTTCCCTCAGAGACACCGAGGGTCAAATCCCATAGAACTGACGAACACCTCCAGGATTCCTCTGGATTCCCACAGCGAAGATACTGAGCATAAATCACAGTTTAACACAGGGGACGCTCCCCCTGCCTCCCCCTTCCCGAGGAGGCCACCAGAGAGCTTGAGTCCACGGCACAGAAATAGCCACGTGTTCTAAAAGGAGCCCCTGAGCAGCAGGGCCTAAAGGGGGTGCGGCGATTTGCATAGTGATTAGCATCTCCTTTGCATGTCATTCCAGGCAGGTGGTGGACCCCCACCCACAATGCTGTGCGGCCGTCCCTCCTCCAGCCATCCTTGGCCTCTTCCCCTCCGCCCTCTCCTCTGGAGCCCAGCCTGGGAAAGCGGTGGTTTGGGCTCCCCAGGGTTCCCCTGCCCGGGCCCCCCTCCCAGGCCCGAGGAGCCCCCAAGACCACGCTGGCTGATGGATGGCGAGCCTTAAGCCTGACTGAGCTTTCACAGTTGAAACCATTAAAGGTTATTCTCCTTTTAATTCTTTGTGGTCGTTCTCACTCCTTCCTCGGAGAAACCTCTGATTTTCACTTGGGAGACGCTTGGCTGCACTTGTCATACCCTAAAAGGTGATTTCAGTTCTCCGATGCCAGAGAACCTTTTCTGTTAATCAAAACACAGCTGCAGAGGCCCGCGTGATCTGCTAATGGGCACCCCCAACTCTGGGGTATGTCTGTCTGTACCTGGGAAAATAGATATAATTAGGATAACAGAGATCATATGTATATGCAAATGCAGCAGGTAAAAATGACTAGCAGTGAGACAGGCTCGAGTTTGCCAAATCCCATCAGCCCAGCTGTGCCGCTTCACCAGACGCCCCCGGGGCCGCCACATCTTCCCAGAAGCAGCTCCGGAGTCCTCTCTTCACCCCCTTTCCTTTCCTATCCTGGACCCCCTCCTGTGAATTATTTTTCTTTTTAATATAAAACCAGCCCCCACATCTGCAGGATCCTAGCACCGACCTAAGAGGCAAGTGAGGGAAATAAGGACCGAGGTGAGAGCACCTGCCGGTTTGGCCATCCAGAAGGTTCTGTCCCCACGCTGGCGGAGGGACAATCGTGCTCAGGGAACATGGAAATCAGCGCAACGACCAAGTCGCTACTTGGAAAAGCCGCCCTCTAAGGGGTGCCGGGGAGCTCGGGGTGAGGGGCCAGAGGGTCAGGGTGTAAGCTGGGGTCTGCCTGCCCCTGTGTTGTGGGCTTGGGGAGGGGCTTCCCTCTCTCACCTTGGGGTCTCCCTCTAAGATGGGCATAGCGGCAGCCCCAAGCTCACGGGCCTCTCACGCCCCGAGTGCTCACCTAGTGCTCCTCTGGTAAAGGGGAGGTGAGGAGAGCCAAGGGCCAGCCCAGTGTCTGCACCCCACTTGATCATTCCACCTGTGAGTCCTGGGGTACAGCACTTCTCCTCTCAGCCTCAGTTTCCTCACCTGTAAACTGGCCAATAGTATCTCCTCTCCTGGACCCTCTACAGAGGATCAGATAGCGGGTGTGGGTCGTGGGGTGTGTGGCAGCAAACTGCAGTGGCTGTTAAGTACATGGAGAGTGTGGAGAGGTAGTGTCTGTGTCTTTCGGGGTTCTGCGCCTGAGGTGATGGGGAGAGTCTGGGGTGTGAAGTTCTGGGCTTGACAGGGCTCGAAGAGTTCCTCTCTCCGCTGGTCAGTGCAAAGGGCTACAAACGCATATGGGCACTGGTTCTGTCCCAGCTGCGCCGGCCTCCAACTTCTACCAGCCCTGAGGACACTCCATTTTGTTTCGGTTTCGGGGTTATCATTCTAGCAGGCTCTAGGCCTCACACGGTGCCTGGAGCTTTCCAGAGGCTCGGTGGTATTTGTTGGTTGACCGAATCAATGGACGAATAGATGCTCTGCTCCGTGGGCAGAGGAGAAAAGCTCCCAGCACTCACCCCTCTCGGATGGTCAGGGCTGGTCTAGCCAGATGGACACTGGAGCCAGAGTCACGTGCAGGTCTCAGCTCCGCTGTATCCCACCAGGTACCTGTGGGAGCTTCCGTTTAAGAAAACTTGCTGAGCTTCAGTTTGCCTCATCTGTAAAATGGGACTGAAAAAGCAGCCTCCATTTAAGGTATCATGCAGATGTCTGAGACTGAGATGTGCCAGGGCCTGGGCCCCCGGAAGGGGCTGGCATGGAAGTGGGTCCCCTTCCTTCCCCTACCCCATCCCCTCTTCCTGCATAGATGTTTCAGGTGTCAGGAGTCGGAAGGTCAAGGTTTAAGTCGGACGCCTGCCTCTCCCTGGTGTTGTGAACTCTTGCAAGTGACTTACCGTCACGTCGCAGAAGGGAAGGAGTGAATCTGATCCTTTCTATAATCACGACATTGATGCTTTTTATGCTGTTGAGGACATCGATATTTGTTCAATAGCATAAGTCTTAAATAAGCATCTAAACGACATATTACAGATGATGAAAGTCATTTTCTGTGGAAGATTATCTCACACGCTCATGTTTCCATCATTATCTGGGCCTCTGTAGCTGGCAAATCTCCGCAGCTCCTTAAATGATAACATTAGTCCTAATGCCGTGGAAAATGACTAGTTCCTCGGGGTAGGTTTATTTTTAATAGTCTGTGTCAGCCACAAATAGCTTGGAAGACCCCAGAGGAAAAAGCACAGCTCAGGCTCTCACTGGAGCGATGATATGGATATATTTAATATCTATATTAAAAACCTTTTAGGTGCCATGGTGATATCGAGCTGGGTGGTGGGGCTTGTGAAGGCGAAACCCCTGACTGTTTATAGGGTCTGACAGAGGGTGCATTACAGGAGCCTTGGAGGTGGTTCAGAGTCAAATTTGGGCTTCCAAAATCTTTGCCAGACATTTGACCCCAATAGTAAAATACTCTGAATCACAAGCTGAGAAGTAAAATTGCTTCTCCCTCTTTTTGTTCTTGGTAGAGTCTGTTATCAGCTTGCTGTGCTCTTCAAATGTTTAATCGCCTGCCTCCATCTGAAGCTGCAATTCATTAGAGAGCCCAGAACATACTTGCTATTTACCCCAAAGATGGCCAGGGAATCCTTGGGCAGAGAAGGAGCCCCACGTGGAAATGGGGTGGTCACGATAGACGTGCTGAAACAAACATTGCGTTGGCGTTGATGTCGGGGGGCGGGGGGGAGATTATGTGACCGGGCTGATTTCTGGTCCTAAAGGTGCCCGTCGAGCCATAGAGCTTTCCTGGGTGCCCTGGAGAAATGCTGACCAGGGAGGGGTGGGCAGCAGGGAAGGGCTGCTTGTGTGGACACCTGCCTTCCAGAAGGGGCATTTCTCCCCATTTCAGGGTGTCCAGGGTCAGCAGCCTGCTGTCCTCAGTGTCCCTCATGGGAGCAGACCCTTTTGACCTCCTGGCTAAGCAAGGACAAACAGTTCTGGGGCACGGGGTGCCTCCCAGGCAGTCAGCACCATTAGACTGTGGCCAGTGAGTCTTGGGCTGCCCTATTGGTGCAGGACAAGGCCCTCGCCCTGGGGGAAGGGGAGTGGGGGTCCCTTGGATGACCACACATTACGAAGTCCTTCTGGAAAGGGGTCATCCAGGAGGATGCCCAGATATCATGAGCCAGCAGGAAAGTCGATGTCTAAAGATATGGGGGTGGCTACATGCAGCCTGGTACTGGGCTATCCAAGTGCTGAAATTTCTTCAAAAAATTATCTTGTATCCCACACTGGTGATAGGGGTACCAGATATTCTGGCAGAAAGGAGTCATAGCTCAATGCGTTTGGGAAATGTCTCTCTCAAAGAGTCGCCATGGCACACTAAACGCTCTGACAGGTCCGAAGTGAAAAACCAGCTCACAAAATGGGGTTCTCTCTGTTGAACCCGCGTGTCCCCCGTCATTGAGCTGGGAGCATTCTCCTTCACAGCGTGTCTGCCGTGAGCCGAGCCCTGTGAGGCCGAGTTTAAGAATCACTGTCAAGTGGCAGAATTCTCAAGATGCCTCCTTTCTGGATTCGCCTCTTCTGGTCACTCAGACCCTCGAGCGGGTGCTGCTGTGAGAGGCTTCGTCAGGTGGAATTTGACGTCCTCAGGACATTGATCTTAAAACATGGAGGTTGTCCCGGTGGGCCAGACACAATCAGTTGAGTCCTTGATTGAAAGAGCAGGGAGGGCTTGAAGGCCCCTCGCTGGCTGTGAAAGGGGAAAGCCCCAGAGAGCCCAGAGATGCCTCCTGGGTATCCCTCCCCGACAGCCGGCCAAAGAGTGGGACGGCCTCTGCGGCCACCAAGAATGGGATCGTGCCAAGGACTGGGTGGGCCCAGAAGCAGACTCCCCTGGAAACCCTACAAGACCCCACTTGGCTGCCATCTTGGCTTTGACCTCATGGGAATCTGCAGAGAACCCAGTAACCCCCAGATGGGAGACGAGCTGGATGGGGGCTGTTTGGGGCTGCTGGGCTTGTGGTTATGCAGCAGTGCGAATTAGTCCGTGCTGATTCAGACAGTTAACGAGGGTCCCTGCTTCCTCGTTACACTCATCAGGGGTCTGAAATGCACCGTAACACCCCAGTCGATCAGGTCCTACCTGCCTTGCTCAGACTCTATTTCCAGGTGAGGAAATGGATTTGGGGAGCCTAAGGGGCTTGCCCTAGACCCTCGGTCAGTAAACGGAAGCCAGGAGGCGTGACTGTGTCTGTTTGTGACCTAGTGGTAGGTGTCCTTCTTGCTCTCTTGCTTCCCAGTAACAGGTCTGCGGGCATTTGCAGACGTCACGATTGGGAGCTTGTGAAAGAGGATGGAAGAATTCAGAGAAGGACATAGCAGGCGAAGCCCTTGCTCCTTCAGCAGAGAGGGCCTTCCTCTCAGCTCTTGTCTCTGACCTGAAAAGCTTGGGAGAAAAAGGACCCACAGCTGTGTGCCAGCGACAATGCGTGGGGGCAGGGCGCGGCAGGCTGCCGGAAGTGGACTGCTGGGATGTTTTATTTGGATAACGAAGGGCGAAGACACACAGGCCTGTAAGAGCAAGAGGAACAATGTCTGCAGCCTGACCTCCCCGAGGGGGGCTGCCCGCAAGGCCTGGCTTTCTTTGCCACAACTAGTGTTCCCACCTGTGCTGCCCTCACCCTTTGAAGGGACCCCCAAACTTAACTTCATGAGCAGACAAGTCATCTAGGACCCGCACCCCCCCACCCCCGCCACCCGGGGGCCCAAATGGAGACTGAGGTCTGGGTCAGAGATGGGATTAGCTCAAGGTCACAGATGCCCTGTCTGTCCGTTCAAGGAGTCCCAACACACACACACACACACACACACACACACACACACACACACACAACTCAGCAGTGTTATTATAGATTTCTTCATGTTGGCTAAGGATGAACCAGCATTCCTTACCAAGCAAACTTAGTGTGTGTGTGTGCGCGTGTGTGTGTGTGTGTGTGCGTGTGTGTACAGCATGAGTCAGAACTGACTACCATCCTAACAGTCACAGAGGCCAGCACGGACAGTGAGGGACACTGTCGTGAAAGCACGATGAGTAACTGACTTCATCTTAACAGCAAGTCGCCGAAGACTTGGCGATGCTGCAGGGTTTTAACAAACGTTTCCGGCCAGAGGCAGATCCAGGTTTTGTAGGGTCCTATATGGTTGGGACCTTCTTAAACAAAAGAAATACAAAGTCAGAAGTAAGAAGTTAGGTGAGGGGCTTGGGAGGGGTGGAGGAGGAGCAGGGTTGGGGTGACGCTGTAATCTGCAACTCCCATCCCCTCTCGAATTACCCGGGGTTGCGGGTCTCTGCCCCTGGGCAGTCAGGCAAGGCCTGGTGACTCACGTTGACCAGGCTGGTGAGAGTCAGGCTGACGAGTTGCTGCCCAGGGCAAGTTTTCAGAGTCGGTGTATGATTCCCCTCTCCCAAACTGGTGCCCACGTCCCTGAGCTGCCGGTGGAAAAGCTGGAAAAGCATGTGGCCTGGAACTTCTTAGCCCTGGGTGCTCAGCCCTCATGACATCACCGTATCCTTGCCCCAAGCCCTGTCCTATAAACCCAAAGGAGACCTGGAGCTGGAAAGATAAGCTTTTGTTTTATGAATTCACTAAGGTTTTGGAGACTCAAAAAAAACCCAACACACCTAGCTGAGCCTAACTGACATAGGTAGGGTATTTTATTGCTCCCATTTGACAGATGTAAAGTCGAGGCACAGAGAGGTTGAGTAACTCACTCAAAGTCACACAGCTCATTCGTGGTGGAAACATGATGAAGGCCCAGTGCCTTGGTTCCCCAGGGACATCA
The DNA here is from genome assembly GCA_004024925.1 of Scalopus aquaticus. Lineage (NCBI taxonomy): Eukaryota > Metazoa > Chordata > Mammalia > Eulipotyphla > Talpidae > Scalopus > Scalopus aquaticus. The sequence goes on from PVIJ01017388.1 coordinate 7,174, forward strand.
AGGGGTGGCAGGGGCTTTGGTAAACTGGAGATATTTGTCCCATCTAATGGCTGCTACTCAGCTCCAGCTGATGGTTGTAAAAGAGGAATGTGGGCCAATTGTTGCCAGATCTTCTGATTTTTTAAAAGAGAGACCATAAATCCAGAGTTTTAATGTGAAATCCTGATTATTATACATAGCAGCTGATTGAAGTCTTTTTTTTATTGAGGTTCTTTTCTTTCTTCCTTTTTTTTTTTTTTTTGAACACCGCGGGCCACGGTATCAGTGAGCTCGGCTTGGTTCACCAGCATCCAACTTATCAATAAAAAAAAAAAAAAAAAAGCTGAAAATTCAGGCCAGCACCCCCGTGTGCTGCTGTGGTCAGTGATGTGGGTTGGGACAGACTCAGCAATCTCAGAAGGCTTCACGGAGGCGGCAGGGCTTGGTGTGAGTGCCCCTCATGTGCTTGTCACCCTCACATGCAGATACGGCTAAGGGGACGTCATCATTCTGTGTACACGTATCTGCAAGTGCTGGCAGTACTGGCGCCAGAGAAGGGGCTGGCTCAGAGCAAGGCTTCCCAGAAGCTGAGGCTCTGCTCCACCAGAGGCGGCCAGCCAGAGGCGGCCAGCCCTCCCTTGCCTCAACTCCTCTTGCTGTTACCTGTGAGGCTCAGCTTATTCTGGGCGTGAAGAAGCTATGTCCGTGTGACACTCTTACATGAAAGCTCTGACAAGGAAAGTCACATGTCAGATGTGAACAGTGTGCATCCAGAATGTCTGACTTGTGCATGGACCCAGAGGTTCCGGAGCATGGTGGGACAGGGGGTGAGAGGGGTTCAGCAAATGCCATGAGAGTAAATGCACAATCTGGGCAAAGAGGTTTGGAAAGTTGAGCTACACAACAAGACCCTTTGATGCAGGACTTATCAGTACATTTAACAGCTCTGAACATTTAGAATTCTGTGACATGTCACTGTTTGGCTGTGGAAATTTTTCTTTCCTCCCTTCCTTCCTCCCTCCCTCCTCCCCTTCCTTCTTTCCTTCCTTCCTTCTTATCCCCTCCCTCTCTCTCCCCCCACTTCCTTTTTTTTCAGACTCTCTTGGGAAAGAATGTGATAGAGAACATTCTTACATTCTTTGAGACGCACTGTCTAATCTTTCACTTGTGTCTTCTCCTCGCCTCTCAATATCTTAGCCCCACCCCCCTCTCTCTATTTTTGGTTTCTTTTAGAATTTTAATTTCTCTCACTTAAAAAGCTGGGCGGTCAAGTGGAGGCTGAGGGGTGACCGTGTGTCTGTCGCTGGAGCCCCGGGTGCTCTGGGGTGACCTCTGATCTGTCTGTCCTCTGAGAGGCTCTAAAGCACAGAGACCCCGGGGAGGTCGCCACCTTCTAAAGGAAGCCCCCCCCCTCCACCCCAGTACAGAGGAGAAGGAAAGGGAAGAGGAGGAGGGGAGAGGAGCCCTGAGTACTTGATTGAAAGGGGCCCCTTTTATGGCCTTCCTGTTTATGGCCTAGAAGTAAACAGCTCGGGAGCCAGGTTGTCTCGGGCAGCAGCTGGGGCACTGGCTCAGGCAGACGGGACCCCTTTCTGGGTGGCAATGGGCGGGGAATCTGCCAGTCACGCTAGTCCCAGGGGACTTTTTATGTTTTTTGTGCCTGTATTTGGGGACATTTTCCCATCACCTCACGCCATCTGCTTCACCCACATCAGCGGTCCGGCTCCTCTGGGGGAGCATCTCCGTGTCCGGCTCGGGGTCCCAGCCCAGCTGTGCCACTTAGCAGCTGTGTGACTTCAGGCCAGCCCAGCTCCCTCTCTGAGCCTCTTTTGTCCTGCTGAGGGGGGATGGGGCGGGAGGAGGCGGAGAGGCACTCCTTGGTCTGTGGTGAATATCAGTGTGTGTTTACTGCTTTGGTTGTTACTTCTGCTGCCCTCTCGCCTGTGCCCCCAGGCCTCAGCGCAGGGGAGGGGGGGGCTGAGAAAGATGGGGGAGGTGATGCCCCCTGCTGAGAGATCCCCAGCCCGGTCTAGGCAGCGGCTCTGTCCAGACTGGAACCCGGGAGCAGGTTGTCCTCTGAGAAACGCGGCTGTGAAGGACGAGAAGGTGCTGGACGAGCACAGAGAGCTGCGCCAGGAGCTGCGAGGGCCTGGAGGACCGAAGAGCCGTGATTACCCAGAGCGTGCCTGTACAGGTGGCATCCTGCGGGCAGAGCGACTGAGGAGGCAGGGCGTCGGCCGGCGAGAGGTTGCCAGAGACAGAGCGGGGAGCAGAACAGGCGGGCCAAAGGAAACACACTGCGGAGGGGAGCAGTGGGGGAGGCAGGAGAGGTCTGCGCCCATGTGGGATTCTCCCAGGCCGGGGGTAGAACTCGCGTCGCCGCTGCCGACAGCTCCGCAGCGCAGGATTCAACCGCTGCGCCACGGGGGAGGCCCCGCACAGTGTTTTAAGACAAACACAGATGCCAACAAATTTATTTCTCTGGGCTCTCTTGTGAGCTGGCACTGGGCTCCTCTGACAGGCGCTGAGAGTACGGCCTGGAGGTTGCGAGGCAGGAAAGAGAAATGGGCGGCGCCTTGCTGGGTCCTGCCACCTTTGAGGGGGCTGCCTTCCTGGGCAGACACACGCAGCTAGAGTGAGCGCTGCCCCTTTGACGTGGCACCAACGTCCCTGCTTCTACCCGGGAGAGGCAGCTTTTCACGTTCCCACTTCCACGCCCACGCTGGTCCTTTGAATTACTAATAAGAATATGAGTCTAAATATATTATCTATCAAGAGTGCTTTGCTTCCGTGGAAAGATGACATTTTCTAATGTCATGTTCAATGGTTGCTCTACGAAGCTGGCGAGGCTGAGATATCAAGCGCCATACAGATGCCGCTGGTGAGGACCGCCGCTGTAGCGGCTGCATCAGCACCAGGCCGCACCAGGCCTCATCCTCCTGCGTTTGCGCTGCCGCCCCGGCCACCTCCTGGGGCGGTTTGGATTCTCACAGGCCTCGAGCACCCTGCTGTTCCTGAGCTGCCCGGGGTCCCTCTTATACACCATTTCCCTGCTCCCCCCCACCCCCCCACACACTGGTGGTTTCAAGACCTCACCCCCCCCCCCCCAGGAAGGTGGCTAATTTGTGTGTGCTGTTTTGGGCCCCCAGCCATTTGGGGGTGCTGTGTCCCCTCAGCGCAGTGGAGGCCTCCGCAGGAGGGGTGCTTCTGTGACACACAAATAGCATAAACAACACATGCCCCCCTCCTTTATTTAAGGACGGTTTAGTTTAAAACAAGCACATGTGCGAACTTGACTTCCACCGGGCCATCCTGTGAGTCGCTCGGGGCTAAGCGTCAGCAGCCTCAGGCCCCAACCGCCCACCCAATCTCAGGGACACTGACAGGACTACCTGTTCCCCCATTAGTGGGTTGAGGGGCTGGATGGGGGTATCACACCCTGTCCACAAGCCCACAAGCCCCTCATGATGGAGCCTAGAGGATTCCCGGAGCAGGCCACATAGGGCACATCTCAGGGGACATGGTAAAGAATGTTCTAGAAAGGTCCCCAGGGGCGGCCCCACATACTCCCTCAGTCATCTGCCCACCTCCTACCACCACCTGAGGGAGGACGCAGGCCCCCTTCTCCAGCCCTGGGGGATGTGTTTTACAGGCAGGCCGGCTCCTGGCCCTCAGCTCGGGAATCACGACTACATTGCTCGCTCTTCCAAATTGTTTTCTCTCTGGGCCACCATGTAGAAAGCTCCCTCTGGCCAGGAAGCTGTAGGAAGCGCATGTCCACTCGGCCAGGTGGGTGCGATGGTGCTTCCTGGTGGGCTACTTTGTCTGCAGGTGGCCCTGAAGCTTTCACCATGTGTGTGAGAGAAAGGGGAGGGAGAAGTACTGTGCCAGCCGGGGGCTGGGGTGTCTCTTTCTCATCACCCGGCACAGGCTGCGGTTCTGGAAGGAGAAGTGACTTGATTTTGTTTCTCTCTCCTTTTCTTTTTGTGATGTTGACACAGTGACCTCGGATAAAGTGCAGTGGGAGCTTCCTTTTATTCTTACCTTTTTTTGTTTTGTGTCGGTTTAAACCATTTAAAACTGTTGGAGAGTTTAATTTGGATCCAATGAACCCAGACACCAGACGCATAAATTGCCTTCAAGACGTTCAGTTTTAAGTATTTGCAGAATTCTTCCCCTTCCTTTTCTCCGTGCAAGTTTTTATTTTTTTTCTTGAGTAACTTATTTTCCTACCTGGGTAAGATGTCACTAGAGAAAGGGTGGTTAAAAAAAGAAATGGGTATGTGTTTTCCACTTAATGAAAAGGAAAAGGAAAACTTGGGAGGGATTCCGGTGAGGAACAGGCCTCCTACTCGGAGCCTAAAGCCGCAGGTCTGGGTGTCTTTAACCTCATCAGCTCAGGGTCCCACCCAGGGGTTCAGCAGTACAGACACGAGGCCTTACCCAGCACCCCGTGCAGGCCCTGGAAATTTCTTTAAACTCAGAGAAACCTGAGCTGTGTGAGGTGGAAGAAATTCTTCTTGCCAGTGCAGCCTGTTGGTTTCTGTTTGACTGGAGGAGAAAGGTTCTGTCTGTGTAACCCCAAACAGAGGAGTCGTTTTCATTAGCTGATTACTTACTCGCGGTAGATGGAGGGAGTCTTGAAGCTCTAAAAGAATAAAAGTATCAGGAAAATACAATGCAACTGATGACTTATCTCCATGTTTTTTTCCAGCCTGGATTTCTCTTTTCTTCCCTCATAGTTCCCAAGAGCACGTTAGGACCCCGCGTCCCCGTCCCAACAAGGGGGACCCCCGCTGTCTTGGACTCCCAAGGGCGTATGGGAGGGGGTCAAGGAAGAAAGGAAGACTGGGGTAGCAGAGCAGCTTCTGTGAGCAGAATTGGGGGCAGCACTTAAGCCAGAGCCCCATATGCCAAGGGGGGGATGTAGGACCTAGGGGTGCCAGTCTCTTCTTTCTTTTTCTGATATTAAGTCCAGCACCCCAATGCCATTTCCACCCAGGGCACTTAGTGAAGTGGTCCTATAAACTACGGTGACTGCTACTGTGCTTTCTTATAAAGAATATTCAAATCCTTGGCTTCTTGGAAAAACGATTCATTTGACATATGCCTTTCATGGAGGCAGGCAAAAGGTTACTTCCAACTGTCTGCTTTTCGGATAGAAATGTTTGTTTCCCCCTCCTTTACTCTCTTTTCCACACTTACATGGGTGTATTAGAAAGAGTTGAATTTTGTACTTTTTCTCTCACACTCCAGGATCTGGAAATCTGAGCTCAAATGCTCAGAAATTGAAATAAACGCACATGGCGGCGGGGGTGGGGGTGGAGGGCTTGCATGTCTCTCTACAAGACCCCGATTTCCTCTCTGGCTTCCTCTGATGTTGCCATTGTGCCCTGTCCCCCTGGAAGTTTACGTCTGGGTGACCCTGCTAAAGGTGCCAGGCCCTTCCCAGGTTCCAAAGTTTTCTCCACCCCCAGGTTGTCCTCCCTGCTAGCGTGGACCCTCTCTGCGGCTGATTTATGGTTGAATTAGGGAAAACTCCACAGAGGGTATAAAATACAGTGCCCCGTGCTTGGGCCTGATCTTACATGTTATCGGTGATTGCAAGTGCGTTTTATAACTCCAGTGCCAAATCGAAATCAAGGTGATTTGCGCATCAATCTCCTGGATAAAATCAGGGCAGGCTCTATTGCGGTTTGACCTTCCTGGTGCCTTTGGCTGGTCCGACTTGTCTAAGTCCTTTGGACAATTACCCAGGGACGGTTGGCAAATGCAGCGATAATGGCCGGAGCTGGGATTACCAGCTGTATCAAAAGGCTTAACCATTCGCCCCAGAGTCTCTGGAGGCAAGAGGAAAGCCCTAGAAGGCTTGCTGGTTTCTAAGACGCACAGGCTGCAGACAGGGAGGGGGAGCCATTTTCCCGGACCTTAGTCGAATCTGAGAAGGCAAACTTTGAATTCTACAGAAAGTCAGCAGGTAACTGGACCTCGAAAAAGCCATGCAGGCGCTCCTTGCCTTGCATAGAACCCCAAGAGCTCAGCTGACGTGGAGAGAAGTAATTAAGCTTCCAGGAGCCAGGGATAGGGAGGGAGGCGGTGGCAGCCTCTTTGTGTGGCCGCCCCCAAAGCAGGTTCTTCTTGATTTTCACAGAACACGATCAATAAGCTTCCCGGAAAAAATCTAACTTTAATAGAATTCAAATTGTTACCCCCAATTTTGGATATATCTTCCAAAGAGCCTCACAGGGTTAAAGATGTTTTGAACACATTTGAATAGATTTTTAGAACCTAAAGGCTCTTTTGGTGCTGGCCCGAGGGTGTATTTAGGAGAAATATTTTTAAGTCAGGGTTTTGTGCCTATAATCTGAGTTTCTCAACTTATATTTAGCCCAAACTTCTTTTTAAAGTAATTCCCTCTCTTTTGATTCTGCAGCCTTTATAGTCCAGGGGAGGAAGCTCAGATGCTCTTCAAATGGTCCAGTCCATTTCACAAATCCCTTTAAGATATGCTAATGTGTATGGGCTGATTATTAAGATAAATACCTTGTGTTGGAAACTGGAGTTAATTATAATACTTATAATTAGTCACTGGGCAGCCTAGAAGTTATAATTTATTGTTCCCTAATTTGCATTTATTATCAAAGATATTTAATTTGAAAGAATTACAAAAAATAGCCTGCTTTGAGTGGTTATGGAGATGGTGGGCATTTAGCAAACTTCAAAACTATTTTTTCCAAACTTTTCTAAACCCATTATATACAATTTCAGGAAATAACACACCAACATTAGGAGATGACTTGTACTTGTTGATTAAAAAATGAGAAAGCCATTTTTGTAAGGAAAAATGAGGCCTTGTTCCTCTCCCAGGTCCTCATCTCTGGAGCATGAGATAAGCCCACCCCAGAGGGCCCAAGTTCAGAGTCAATCGTAGGGCTTGTGAGGTGCCAGGGGTTTTGTGTCTATGTCGGGGGTGACGGGTGTTGAGGGGGTGGACAATAAAGTCAAATGTCAGATGCTTTTTCTTCCAGATAATAATTCCTCCTGGATATTGAGGAGAGTAGCAGTTTCAGTGATAGAAGTTTTGCAGAAAAGGAGACTCTCGTGCCTCTTCATAGAGCTCCACCTGCCTTCCCGACGTGTCTCTGCTTTCCTTGACCTGCCTCTTCTCTGCCCCACCCGGCTCCCTCAGGCCTTGTCTCTAAGTCAAAGTCTGCATTGAAGGCAGGCTCCATGTCTGAACGTGAGGACACGTCTGAGCCCCCTTCGCCTCCAGAGAACCTCCTTTTTCACAAACTCAGCTACTGCTGACTTGCAGTCAGCTCATCTGCAGTGTCTGCAGGGGAATGATACCCTGGAATGAAGAATTTTCCTTCCTGGGATGAAGGGGTTGTCCAGTCTAGGGGGATGTCTGTACGAAGATTCTTTTCGAGTCTCTGCGCCTCTGGCTGCCATCACCCCCGGGCCGTCTGAACATTATTAGGTAGATGCTGAGACCAGAGGCTGCTTCTTCAAGGTCAGAAGTGGGACTTGGCTTGTGACTTTCTTTAGAGGGTGCCCAGGCAGATGTGGGTGTGATGTGAATTATTCTTCCTGTGGTAGAAATTCTGTCCCTTGCTGAGGAGAGTTTAGGATGAAGGAGACTGTCTCTGAGGACAAGACCTCAATCTATGATTGAGCCAAATGAAACTGTCCACAGTTGATCATTTTTACCTCTTTCGTACTGCTCTTTTGTGTGGGCCAATTTGATGAAATGTGGTATGTCAATTCATACCTACAGAGACTCGGAAGTAATGATAAATGTGAATTGTGACTTGACGGTTTCTAGCTGCACAAATGAAAGCATACCTCAGACAAGGCTGGAACTATGTTTTCTTTGTTTTTCTCTCTTTGTTTCATTTTACTCTCTTCCTTCTCCCCTTCCCCCCACCTACTCATAATCATATTTCACATGGCTCTGTAGAGGCAAGCTCTGTTAATCAGAAATACCCCATACAAGAGGGTAGATTTGTTATTTTCTGTGTTAAGTTGTTAATTGATTTGATAATTGCCTGGGAGACACGCAGACACACATGCACGCAAAACAAATGTCAGGCCACACACTTCTCTCCCGACAGTAAGATGAAGATGTTTCAGTTATTGGAACTCAGATGTCACCTAGAAGAATAAGAGGAGGAACCAGGAGAAACGCAGGGAGAGAAGCGTACGTGGCGGGGGGAGGCAGGCCATCCCTCTTGGTTATCAAGCGAAATGACTCCCCAAATATGACAATAAATCACAGCAGGAATCAATCAGACGGGAGGCCGCTGCTCTACGCTGATAATGCATCAATCAATATTTAATGTTTACACTTTAATTAATCCACACACGGGAAGCATTCTTTCAGTGACAAAAATAAAGGGATGGGAAATAAAACACCTTTTATATCAAGGAGCGGGCGTGCGCTGCCTATCTGGGTGGCTTGATTGGAGCTGTTATTGGTCACCTTGAGTCCCCAGCCTCCCAGTTCCATCTGGATATAGCTGATGTGGGGGAGGGGCCCAGAGGTGTCAGAACTCGGCTGGGAACTTGCGGTCCCGGCAAGTATGGATTCCTAGGAAGGCAGAACAAAGCCAGCGTCAATATTGGATTCTAAACAGTAGTGACATCTTTTCCCCAGAAAAGATTTCTGTCTGCAGATAGTGATCTGTAACTTTGGGGGAGGCAGGGTGAGCAGAAAAGAAATGGTTCCTTCTGTTTTGAAGAGTCCAAGAGTCATCTTGGACACAGAGTCACAATCTTAAACCCCAGGAAGGGGTTTATAACGTTCGTAGCCTGTGGACACGTTTTTTGCTCCCTCCTCCCTTGCATTTTCAAATAACCCTGGTTAACCTTGGAAAATAACCAAGGTTATTTTCAAATAACCTTGCCTGCACTCATTGCCATTCCTATAAAACCGTGCACAGTTCTACCATGGCTGAGGAGAAAGCTCATACTACTTTTTGCAGACATTCAATGAAACACGCATTACATTTGGTTTTGCATATATTGCATTTGATTTGGGTTTCTTTTGCTATTTTGGGTCAAGAGGACCAAACAAGGAAGCCAGGCCTACCCTTGGCTTCTGACATTTGATATTCTCATGGGTACAACCTGGTTTGGCTCCCAGGTATGAAAACGAAGGAAGAGTCGCCATGGGACTTGGAAAGAGCATCTTCCTGTTCAGGAAAAATAACAGTGTTTCTCTAAAAATTCTCCAAGCAGATCTCCCTGGTGGCCCAGGGGTTAAGTCTCAGCACCCAGGATCGCTGGCCAGAGAGCTGACCCACATGGCCCAGCAGACCTCTCCTGTCTCCCCGCTGCTCCCCTCAGCAGTGGATTTCAGTAGATCTGTCTGTTCTGCTCCCCACTCTGTCTCTGGTGAATCTTCTCACCCCCTATATCTCTTGCCTACACCCAAGTTCTTCTATGCAAACATAAATAATTTTTAAAAAATAACAATAAATAAAAATAAAAATTCTCCAAGCACAGGCTGGTGCAGCGTAAGTATCCCCCCGCGGTTATTATTACTACTACTTTCCTTGAGTAATATCTGCTTCTCAGCCTCCCTCCCTCCTGTTGTCTTTCTCAGCACTTGAAGAGAGTCTGGCCTCTCTAACTTGACCATGAAAAGAATAACAACAACGCACAGCAACTTTCAAAAACTCTGATTGGTCCCAAGCCTTGCCCCAAGTGCTTTCTATACAGCATTTTATTCCCTGCATTCAACTAACCCACAGAATTGGGACAATGAGGATCCTCCCTTCAGACTCCAGAAAACGCAGTTGAGGGATTTGGCAGAGCCGTGCGGGAGCCGCAGCCGCTCGGGCTCTGGGCGAGGCTGGGGCAGCGCTTTCCCAGGTCTTCTCATTTTCCCAGAAGCACTTGGTTAGCGTGGGATCCAGTCATGTCTGCCCCTAGCACAGAAGTCCCTAGGATCTGGAGTCTTTCTGCATGACCCACAGCAAACCACCCGGATAAGTAAAATGGCCCGGTGAATTGGGGGAAGAAGACGCAACACAGATACTTGGGTTTCCTCTTGGATTTATAGTCAGGATCTTTGGGGTGGGGGCTGAGAATGCTTATTTTTGAACATTTAGCATCTGTTCAATGTTTGTTGAGGGCTCTGTTCTTGCATATGTGGCAAAAATGAAGCACAGGCTAACAGGATAGGAGGGGGGAGAAGGTTTACATTCTGTAACTCTAAGTTACAGAATATGCTTTTTATTCCTCCCTTCCTCCCTTCCTCCTTCCTTCCCTTCATTTTATCTATCTGTCTATCATCTATCTATCCATCCATCCTTCTGATCTATCTACCTATCATTTAACTATTAATATTATTGTGTGTGTGTGTGTGTGTGTGTGTGTGTGTGTGTGTGTGTGCGCGCGTGCAAACATTGCCTAGTGCAGGGATTACATTTTCTCTGTCATGGGGTGGAATGGTGATTCTTGGGTTAGGTCCGAAATCACTGGACCTCGTGTGGGAAGCCGTGGCCCCCGTGAGATGACATCCCCATTGCCTTTCCCTGCCTGGCAAGTGTAGAAGAAGCCCCGTTGGGGGAACGGAAATGACAGCTGAGGGACTAAAGTGTCAGGCTGCCTCAGAACCCTTCCCTCGGCCACCACCCCACCCTCTTCACCATGAATATCTGCTGACACCAGGACCTGCTTGTTCTAGTTTCTTAATGCATTTCGTCTCGCCCCTGAGCAGGCCTGTTTGCTTCTAAGTGACTCCTCGAAACTAAAAAGGGGAGACCCTGGATCAGTCCTGGAGGTCCACAGACTGTCCTTCCAAAGGAGAACACTGGTACGAAGCAAACGGGGGAATAAAATATGGGCAGGGCGTATCCCCCAGGGTGCCGGGAGGTGGTGGCAGCGCTGCCCGAGTTCCAGGCCTCTGCTCCTTTCGCTGGATCTGGGTCATCAAGACTTGATGATGTTAATAAACCCTCTGACCTTTTATTTCCCAGGAAGCCAGACATTCAAATTCCCCCACTTAATTTGTACACAGGCACGCAGTTGTCAGGGGGGCGCGCTGGCGTCCGATGGCGCTGGGGACCTCACCTTGTGCTGACCAGTTAAATTCTCAGGCCCCTGGCACAGAATGTGTGTGCTGTAGTTAAAATTCTGAAAATATGTCCCAAGGTCGCCAACCAATCCACGCAGAGGATTTTTAGTGGGGCTGTCTCCTTCGCCGAATGCATTTCCAGCGGTTTGCGATGGCTTGTTGGTGAGGGCCCCGAAAGGCAGAGAAAGAAATCTTTACTTTTCCTTTTTAAGCAAGTATCGGCTTTTCCTTTCTCTGTGAGAAATCAAAATAGGGAAGCAGTAAACTAAAATTGTATTTTTGCATAAAAATTTTAGGATATTTTAGTGATGTTTAAGAATTTCTGAAAGTGACCAAAAGAAGACATTTTGGATATTTACTATAAAATGGTGCTTTATAAAACATAGATTCTAGAGAACTGATTTTTTTTTTTAAACTACACATCTATAACATAAGAACAGTGAGTCCCAAGAAGCCTAAGAAAAAATGACCAATTCCTTTACTCTGTAGAGTGAATTTTTCCTTTTGCTGTGCGTTTTAGGATAGCAAGATGGGAAACTTTTGTTTTCCCCGGTACCCTTGGAAATTGTTCTAATGCAAATTTCACTAATATAGCTGCAGAGATGGGGTAATTAAGTAATTTCAAGAGTCGGTCAAAATATTAGATTTAAACCACCATGTTGACCCAGGCAAGGATGTTGAAAATTAAGTTCCTGGTCAAATCTCTTGTGGTCGGAATCAGAATGAGAGGTTGAGTGGGTGTCTTAGTTGAAACTTAAAATGAGTGAAGGTTCTGAAATTAGACCATGCCTTTTATTGTGTGTTAATAACATCTCTGAGAAATACTGCAATTTTAAACTAAAACGTCTTTGAAATTGCAAGCTCTTCTTTTCTTTGCTGTGCTACACACAAACAATCCCCAGATTTTACAGGGGTCCCATGATTTTAAACAACAAAGGAGTCCTCTTTGTTCTTTTACCCGCTGTGGAACTATCTGTCAAACTACAGGCACCTCGTAAGTTTCTTTCATATGGTCTTTGCCATCAGTGACAGAATGGAATTTAGGACCAGTTTATGGGTGACAGTGTTGTAGCTCACATGTTATCCGTGCAAAAACCCTGTTGTGCACGCTGATTGAGCTGTGTACATTCTCTGCAAATGTTACTTGAAGGGTACTGAGTTCAAATTGTACAAAGGCTTTGCGAGCGCATACATGTTTAGGTACACAGCTGGATGGACCACTTTGAAAGAATTCTTTTCACTGAATTGGTTTTTGAAATGCCAGTTCCATCAAATGCTAGATGTGCTGAATGTGGCTCGAAGAATCTGCTTGGTCTTAACATAATGGCATTAAATCTGGAGGACATTTAGAGACCATCTAGTAAAGCTCACACATTTTCCAGATGACACTAAGGAACAGAAAGAGGGAGTAACCTGATTTAAGTCCTGTAGGGGGGTTTGTGGCAGAGCCTGAGGCCTTCTGGTTTCCCAGTCTAGAATTTCTTCGGTGGCAATGATCTTAAAAACCACATGGTCTCATCCAGTTGTACACAGATAAAGGATTCTAAAATTGCCATCCATCCATCCATTTAAAATAGCATTTGTTAGCCATGTTTTCTGTTGGGGGCATCTTACTGGGCCTTGGGATACAAGAAAGAAGCATCTGTATCTTCAAGAAGCAGCTTACACAATATCGTGCCATGAATATCCTGCTGAAGGTTTTATGGCTTCCTATGGAAACATGGAGAAGCTGTATTGAAATCCGATTGGAGGGAATCAAAGATGGCTGCCCAGGAAACCTGACATCTGTGAGAGTCAGTCCTAGAGGACAGTATGAGCTCCCTCAACTTTGCTCTTTTTCACAATTATTTTATTTACTTGCATTCCCTTTGCCTTTTCATATACATTTTAGAATCAGCTTGTCAGTGTACACAAAAGCATGGACACCTGTCCTATGAGGTAAAGGTAATGTAGTAATGGAGGTAAATAAATTTTCTTCCTGGTTTTAGTAGATTGAGTCGTCTATCTTTTTCCTTTGGTCATTGTAGTTTAAAGTTTGTTCGTTTTGTTGATCTTTTCAAAGAGCCAGTCTTGGGTTTCATTATTGTCTCTGTATTTTTCTGTTCTCTAGTTGATTTATTTCCCAGCTAATCTTTATTATTTCTTCAGTCTTCTTGCTTTTGGTTTAATTGCTCATCTATGTCTAGTTTCTCAGGCAAATTTTAGGTTATTGATTTGAGTTTTTTTTTTAAATATAGACATTTATAACTATAAATTGCCTTCTATGGACTGCTTTAGCTGCATTCCATAATTTTTGGGATATTGAGTTTTCATTTTCATTCCTCTCAAAGCATTTTCTACTTTCCCTTATGATTTGTTTGTTTGCTCATTGTGTAGTCAGGTGAGTGTTATATAATTTCCACCCATTTATGAATTTTTCAAATTTCCTTTGGTGACTGATTTCTAATTTCATTTCATCGTGATTAGAGAAAATACTTTGTATGATTTCAGTTCTTTTACATTTAATGAGACTTGTTCTATGACCTAACAGTCTGCTATAGAGAATGTTTCATGTGTCTGTGAAGAATGTGTGTTGTATTGTTTTGGAGTAGAGTACTCTATAAACATCTGTGAGGGTTAATAGTTTATAGTTTAAGTCTTCTATTTCCTTGTTGATCTTCTGTCTAATTATTCTATCCATTATATGAAGTAGTGCATATAAGTAAGTCCTCGGAAATTATTGTTGAATTATTTATTTTCCCTTCAATTCTGTCAGTTTTTGCCTCATAAATTTTGGGGCTCTGTTGTTAGGTGCCTATATGTTTACAGCTGTTATGTTCTCTGATTAGATTCACCCTTATACCATTACAAAATGTCCTTCTTTGTGTCCAGATGCTGCACTTTAAAAATCTTTGAGCCATGCTGTCATTGGAAATTTTATCCCAATGCCCAAGTACTGTTCATGATCTCCAGTACTAATAACTTACTATATTGCTTTTGAACCAATCATTTAAAGGCTTGTATACAACAACATTTAAAATTTGCTCTTGTAAAATCAGACCCCTAGGACGAATGACTAAATCTGTTTTAAATGTCTTTGCTCTCTCTCTTTATTGATTCTGTCAGGTGGCTTCTTTTAACATCCCAAACCAGCTGGCTGAGGTTATTTCAGGCTAACTTATTTGTGTGAAATAGTACTGTTTGTTCAAAAGAAAGTATTTGGGAGAGCCTTTTATAACTTGAGAGATTTCAAGAAGATTTAAATATAATCCAGCTTACTCTTATTCAAGAAATAATTTTAAGAAAAATAAGCTGCTAATATTCAAGCAGCTGTAGTCTCCAGCTGGATATGCTATTGCTTTCATTCTACCCATAAAGAGACTCAGTTGATCACACCTGATGTCTTTCACGCTCCTCTCTGGCTTTCTGGGCTGGAGTGTCGCCCCTTCCAAGGCAGTGGACCTCAGTGGTGCAGTTTTGGTGAGTAGCATGTTGTTCCACTAGCCATGTGCTTGATGTCCAGGTCTCAGGAGAGTCCCAACTGGGTCCCCGATCTGCTTCCAGATAACACACAGGCTTGGTCCACAAGCAGGAATTTGTGGAAAACAAGGGAAGAATAGCCTTGTTTTCCAAAAAGATTAGTTTTCTTGAGGACACCAAAGGCGTGTGGGTCATGCCAGGCCAGCATCACCATTTCTCCTGGGCCCGCTGCTTCTTCTCTGTGGTTCAAAGCTTTGAACTCTTTGAAAATATTTCTTGGAGTCTGCAGGACTCCGAGGCACCAGGAGGAAGGAAAGAAGGCACCAGGAGCAGGTTTGCTAAGGAGCTGCGCAGACAGGTCGAAGGAGGAGTTTTGGAGCCCTCCGTGGCTTTTTAGGCGTTTAGTGGGCTCTTATAGAAAGGCAGCCAGGTATAGGGTAGGCTGGGGGCCTGGGGGGCTGGCAGGCCTCCTAGCCCCCAGCGAATCTTCACTTTCTCTGGGCTCTGGCGTTGTCGTGGTCTCTGCTGAACCCCAAACGGTCCTCTGCTCCACGCTCTGTTCTCTGCTGCCTCTGCTGCTGCTTCTGTGCTGCTGCTGCTGTTTCTACTGCTGCCCAGTCTCTGGCCCAGGTGCGCCCACTCACGCAGGTCCACACCCCACTCCAGGGGCCGCCATCAGGCATGCGCGGAGGCCTGCAGATGGCCATCATTGGTGGGAGGGTGGGAAATCTTCATTATTGTGCCGCTTACCTTGCAGAGTCTTACGTTTAGAAGAAAAGCCCATCTGTAGAGTCAAACTCTCTCCCTCCCGCTCTCTCTCTCTTTCACACACACACACACACACACACACACACACACACACACACTGGTATTATTCAGGGAGTCTGATCATCTCAAGGCTGGAAGAACCCAAGATAATTTTTTTATGATGTCATGAAGGACCCTTCCGCTACGTGCACATGGAAATATAACTGGGTTCAAAGACACAGGTTTGTTTTACGATATATGTTGGCAAACATGACTGAGAAATGCAGTTTCAAAAGCCACATCATCTGACTTTAAAATACAATAAATGTAAGCATGCCAGTGAACCGTGTTCAGGACTTCCGGCCCACCCAAGGGGGCGCTTTAAGAATCACCTGGACTCAGGCCCTTTTGCTCCACCCATCAACACCTAGTATTGGATCAGGACATCCTAGATATGTTCTTTGCTTGACCCACTGCCATTTTTTTTCTTTCTGAACCCATATTTAAATTGGCGTGTTTTGCTTTAAAATCCAGATTTCTGGTGTTTTTGGGAAATGCCAACATATGTCAACCAACACCTGCATTCTCATTTTGTAGCGCATCTGGAGACAGCAGCAACCCTGGCTCCTATTTAACCCAAATCTCTCATTTCTTGGACATCAGGTTTTGATTCCTGATCTGTGCCCTTCTGGATCCGGATTGCTGAAGTGTTTAAAGATGAATCCCGTGTGGCCCTGTCATACTGTGAGTTTGGAAAGAAAGGGCATCCCTGAGCTTTAGACGCTAAGAGCTGAAAGGTCTGTAACAAGCCACTCCCCAGCCCAGTCCAAATTCATCAGGAAACTAAGTCCCAAAAAGAGAACACTGGCCGATGGGCACACACTGCATGGGTGACATCAGTGACTCCACACGGAGTTGCCCATACACAGAATCCCATGGTAACCATTAAATTAAATTGAATGCAGGGGCCTCCCTGATGGTGCAGGGGTTGAGTCTCAGCACTATCAAGCTATCAGCAGACACTGCAGCACAAGTTCGATCCCCGGCCAGGGAGCTTCCCACATGGCGCAGCAGACCTCTCCTGTCTCCCTGCTGCTCCCCTCTGCCATGTATTTCAGTAGATCCACCTGCTCTGCTTCACACTCTGTCTCTGGTGAATCCTCTCTCTCTCTCTCTCTCTCTCTCTCTCTCTCTCACACACACACACACACACACACACACACACACACACACACACACCCGCCCAGCACCACACACCTCTGGCCTACACCCCAGCTCTTGTATGCATAAATAAATAAATCTTAAAAAAATTAAATTGAATGCAAAACAATTAAAGAACAGATTTCCATACTGGCTAAATAGGAGCCAGGGTGAGCATTGGAAATAAGTAAAGAAAGAAAAAGAAGGAGATTCTGAATTTTATTTTTTATCAGGTCCATCTGAATTTTGTTAACATCCTTCAAAAAAATCTGCCAGATAAAAATGGCTAAATGTCTCATCCGTGTCAGTGTCTGTTTGTTTTCTGCACTTACCATTTAATCTGGAAACCCAAGAGCAACTTAATCTTTTCGGCAAAGTTCTCCGGAGGGTTGATCCCACAAAGATAGATATTAGAGTGTCCTCGTGACTTCTCAGGAGCTGGAGAGGAGAGACTCTCATTACCTGTTAAAATGTGGAACATTCTTTGCAGGCAGAGGGTGCCTTAGACTTCAGATTGCTATCCTTTGTCATTCTGGTGACTGAGATCAAGAAGTTGACTTTTAGGGCCTCCCTGGTGGCCTAGGGGATAAGTCTCAGCTCTACCACCTCAGCAGCAAAGTGGCCTGAGGGCCTGAGTTTGATCCCCGGCCAGGGAGCTTCCAACCTGGCGCAGCAGACCTCTCCTGGCTCCCCCACTGCTCCCCTCAGCAGTGCATTTCGGTGGATCAGCATGTTCTGCTCCCCACTCTGTCTCTGGGGAATCCTCTCACCCCCTGCACCTCTGGCCCACACCCCTGCTCTTCTATGCAAAAATAAATAAAAATAAAAATCTTACAATAAAGGAATAATTTTTTTTTTTTATAAAAAGAAGAAGGTGACTTTCAGAGGTGGCTGACAGCGCCCTGATGAGGAGTGAACTGCTGGAGGGACAGGTCTTGGGGCTGTCAACAGCAGGCCGAGCAGTGCTGACTCCACCAGTAATAACAGTAACGCGAACACTTAGGCCGCAGCGTTGTGGCTCCATTGTTTGTGCACTTACCAAGGTGCCAGGCGCTGCCCTGACAGTCGCGTCTTACCATACTTGGTCCTCACAAGGCCCCCACAGATGGCTCCTGTTACTCTCTCCCCTTTACCTGGGCGTGTGGAGAGGCTCAGGGGCTGACTCGCCCGTCGTCACCCTGACAAGCTCACACCGCTGGCTCTCTCTCCAGAGCCCAAGTCTTCCTCCATTCTTTTTCTTTTGAAAAGACACTTCCAACAGGTAAATCGCACATTTCTGAGGTTCTCTCTCAATATTCAGAATAGTTGGACTCCGTGGGCTTCTCGAGTCCTCAGCCTGTGCTGCCCAGGGCGGGTGCCACTGGCTATAGGTGCTAAGTTTCAATATGTAAAACACATAAAATGGAAAATTCCATCCTCGACCACGCTTACCACGTCTCGTGATCTCAGAAATGTTCTTAGTTGCCTAATGCTCCCGTGCTGGGCCTTGTAGGTGTAGACTGTTTCCTTCAATGCAGAAAGTTCTTTCAGAGCACCGCGATAGATGAAGATTAGAGATTCAGAGAAGAAGGGGCTTGTCCAAAGACACAGGAAGACCCAAGATCCAAAAAAATACCATTCAAGATGCCCTCTGTCTCAGCCTTTCCTGCCCTCTGCTGCCTACATCCTGCTCCTGTCTTTGGCCTCGGCAACAAGATTTTTTTTTCCTTTTTAAAGATTTATTTATTTATGCATACAAAGCTGGGGTGTAAGCCAGAGGTGTATGGGGGTGGTGGTGAGAGGATTCACCAGAGACAGAGTGGGGGGCAGAACAGGCGGATCTACTGAAGTACACTGCTGAGGGGAGCAGCAGGTGAGACAGGAGAGGTCTGCTGCGCCATGTGGGAAGCTCCCTGGCTAGAGTCGAACTCGTGCTGCAGTGGCTCTAGGTAGCTTCATAGTACTGAGGCTTAACCCCTTGCGCCACCAGGGAGGTCCGATTTTTTTCCCTTTCTTTACAACAAGATTTCTAGGTTCGTCAGGGCAAGTCGTATACCTCTTATTTTATCTGTGTACCACGTGTGGCCCAAACCTCACCACTTTCCAGGGAGAGGACATAGTAGGCCTTCACAAACCCTCATGCCTTTCCCTGCTTGTTCTTCATTTTTAAGATGACGGTGTGAATTCTGGCTAGTGTCAGGCCTCAAGTTTTAAGGAAAATGTGTTATTGTAACTCTTTGGTGTGTGCTGGCAACCTTAATTGCATAAGTCAGAGAGATGGTTTTTATTTGAAAACCTCTGAGGACTAGTCTGTTTAGTGAGGGGCGGGAGTGAGTGGACCTGCACTGTTTACCTTTCCCGAGGTGAGAGAGGGGGTGGGGTGTGCGGAGACCCGGCTCTTCAGGCCCGAGCACCAACTTGGTCTTGTAAGAATCTTAACTGGAGGTTTAGTTAAGTGTGGAGACCCTGGAGACCCAAGCCTGGGCTCTAGCTCCAGCTTTTGCAAGTAACAGCTGTGTAAGCTTGGACACCTCAGGCAACCGTTTTGAGACTGCCTTTCATAATTTGTAAAGTGGAGTTGACCTTCCAGGGGAAACTAAGTCCCCAAGAAGAGATAGTCCATAAAACACTATCAAGGCCTGGGGTCCGGGTCCTATAGCTGGATAGCCGGAGTGGTTACTGTCATCACCTCATTGTCACTCACTTGTTTATTACTTGTCACTATCCCTAGACTGAAAGCTCCTCAAGGGCAGGGCCTATGTCCATCCCAGTCACTGTTGTATTCTTGGGGTACAGTTCCTAGCCCCCACCCCAGAGATGTTCAATAACTGTTGAAACAGCAAATGTCAGAGAAAGCCTCTGTTTTAATAATACTCGAAAGAGGTTTGTAGTTCAACTGTCAGATGCACACAGCTCTAGCTCTGCCAAGCACTTGTCCGGTCACTGCTTGAATACTCCCAGTGATGGGGAGCTCACTACCCACCAAGAGCTCATTTTCACTTGTTCGTCTCCATCAGGCTTGAGGGCAAACACACGTCTGTCTGAGCCACAGTGAAGTAGGGTCATGGTCTTCAAGCGCCCCCTGCTATGTGGCTCAGTCCCTCAACTCTCTTAGCCTCTGTAGAAACAGGACCATTCCGAGGGAGTCCCCAGCCTGCTCTGTGGTGGTGTTTCGTGGGTATCATGGAAGGTGGGGGTGGGGGGAGGGTGGAAAATGAGCCTAGAGAATCTGGCTATAAAACATATTACCTGCATTTATAGTCCTCGTGCCCCAGGACTTGGGATAAAATGAAGAAGGAAAAACATTCCACTCTGGCTTTCAGTGACCCCTAAAAGAAACCCCCCATGGAGTAATTTAGGATAGTAATTTGAGTATAGACTCAAGCATGTGTTCTTTGCCTTCTCTCCATAAACTCAGGAGCCTCACGATGTTCTGCACCAAATGGCTTGAAAATGTGACCCAGGACCCTTCCAGATGAGTGCGGAGCACAGAGAAATAAAAAGTTAGGGGCATGTTGCTAGGGCGTTGAAACCAAGGGAGTATGCATGAGGCTCAAACTGTGCATAGAAAATATGCTCTTTCTGTACGACCTACCAGGAAAAGCTAAGCCAGCAAAAGTCATTAAAATGTCAGACAAGGAGTTGGGTGGGAAAAATGCATGTTTCAAAGTAAACATATAACCCTATAATATTGTGGTCCATGAAAAGCTAAAGATGATGGAGAGAAGGCTCAAAAAGAATCAGAATCAAAGGCAAGTCAGGGGAGAGGGGTCCCAAGTGCTGGCTTCCTCCCCGATCTTTGCAGGTTGAGGACTTGGAATCATCGTGTATTCAGCTGCTTGAGTGAAGCACTTGGGAATCTTCCTTGATTCTTTCCTTTCAATCAGCAAGTCCTGAGTCCAGACCCATCTCCGAGGTATTAGGTTGAGCCAACCGAAATTGCCAGTACAATGGCTCCTTTGACCCATCAAAAATGACAATTCTGTCTGCTTCAATCTAATTAAGTTTCGAAGCGGCTCTTTCTCCCATCGCCCCTGCCACCCTCCCAGCTTAGCCCATCCTCGCCTCCTGGACTCGGTGTTGGTCCCAGTTGGTCTCCATGCTCCCACTTTGGTCTTCTTCCTGGCCCATATTTTTACTTTAGAAAAAAGTCAAAGAAAAGTAATCAAAGTAGATCACGTGCCTGCTTAAGGCACCCAGTGTTAAATCTGATAAAAGATGGGGACACGAAACATCACCGAAAGAAATTTGGAAGATGTAAATAAATAGAGAGAGGCACCATGTTCGTGGGTCAGACGTCTCAGTGGTCTTCTCTTCAAGGTGGTCTATAAAGATTTCATGTAATACAATCAGGTTTTGGGTTTCTAGAGATTGATAGGCCAATTAAAAATTCAGATGGAAAAGCAAAGGCCCGGGAGTACCAAAACAACTTTGCAAAAGAACGGAGTGGGCAACTGATGCTGTTTGATTTCAAGGCTCATTAAAAAGATACGGTAACCAGAACAATGTGGTTTTGGTGTAAAGATAGACAAATTGATGAATGAAGCAGAATAAAGGGCTCAGAAATAGACCACACATGCATGGACAATTGATTTTTGACAAAAGCACAATGCCATTTTAGTTGAGAAAGGATCGTTTTTTTTTAACAAATGGCGGAAGAACCAGATAGACAAATAACTGAACTCTGCTCCAGAGTTCAGCATCTTATAAAAACTAACTCAAAATGATATCTAGATTTACATCTAAACTATAAAGCAGGGCCTCCCTGGTGGTGCAGGAGTTAAAGTCTCAATGCTATCAAGCTATTGGCAGCCACAGTAGCCTGAGTTCGATTCCTGGCCGGGGTGCTGACCCACACGGCGCAGCAGACCTCTCCTAACTTGTCCACTGCTCCCCTCAGCAGTGTATTTCAGTGGATCAACTTGTTCTGCTCCCCACTCTGTCTCTAGTGAATCCTTTCACACACTCCCCTCACCCCTGCATTTCTGTCCTATACCCCAGTTCTTGTATGCATGAATAAGTAAAAATAATTTTTTTTTATGAAAGGAAAAGAGTGAATATACGAATTGTTAGTAAGGATGTAGAGGAATTAGAATGCTCATCCAACCATTGGTCTAAGTTCTTTGGAAAACAAGTTGGCAGTTTCTTAAAAAGTTAAATATATGCCCATTATCTGGCAATTCACTCCTACAACTCACCAGAGTAGAGAAATCCTATGTCTGCATAAAATCTTGTATCCCAATGTTCTTTGCAGCTGTATTTGTAATAGCTTAAAACAAAATACAACCCCAAGGTTCATTGACAGAAGAAAAGATAAAAAAATATGTGGAATAATACACAGCAAGAAAAAGGCATGATGATTGCCAGGAGCTACAGCACAGATGGATCTAGATTTAGTCTGCTGAGTAAAAGAAGACAGAAAGAATATAAAATGCATGCTCCTACTCAGATGATATTCTAAAAAATGCATCTGAATGTGAGAGGAATAAGTAAGTGGTTATCTAGGAGTGGGGAAGGTGAAGATGTAGTGGTAAAAAAAATAGGAAGCACTTCAGAGGGCCAAGAGGAGACTTTGGATTTTGTTCATTATCTTGATTGTGGTGATAATTTCATTGGTATATGCAGGTGGCAATATACATAGTGGACACAATCAACTTATCAACTGCATACTTTAAATATGTAGGTTTTGTAGACAAGTAGACAATTATGTCCTGCTTTCTAGTTGGTGCTAACTATGCCTTTTACAGATCTTGAGACCCAAGTTGAAATCGACTGCCTTTTTATGCTGTGTGTATGAGTGTGAACTTTTTTTTTTTTCCATTTTTTTTATTGTTATTTGTGTCTTTTACATTTTGTATTCCCCTTGGGCAGCCCACCACCAATTCACCCGTGATCCATCTCCATGGTCCCCTATATTCTCCTCTCTTCCATTTTGTGCCCTTATCCTCCCCTC
>PVIJ01017389.1:0-29540 GCA_004024925.1 Scalopus aquaticus
GGAATAGAAAAGAACACAAGGGACCATGGAGATGGATCACGGGTAAATTGGTGGTGGGTTACCCAAGGGGAATACAAAATGTAAAAGACATAAATAACAATAAAAATCTATATTATATAAAAAAAAGCTGTGAAGTCCTTTAAAAAGGCATTTTTTCTGATATCTACCTCAGATGTACACATGAAGGATGTTGTGTACATGGAGGATAATGACAGGATAACCCAGAAGACATGGTCTTGTTGGACAAGGCGATTCCTCTCCTAAAGCAGAAGAAGCAACATCTAAGCAAGTCACTTTCTACACTTCCAGCTCAGAGAGTTGTCACAATTACTTCCTGGCAGCACTGAATAATGCCGAGGACCAGTGACTGGTGTGTTTTGCACACTTTTCCTTTGGGAATGTGAGTTTTTATTAGGACTCTCTTATTTCCGCTCCACCACTAATTTTGGGTGGGCAAACAACTTAGCAAATAATAACGATCCCCACCCAGCCTT
This sequence comes from Scalopus aquaticus, assembly GCA_004024925.1. NCBI lineage: Eukaryota > Metazoa > Chordata > Mammalia > Eulipotyphla > Talpidae > Scalopus > Scalopus aquaticus. The sequence continues at coordinate 495 of PVIJ01017389.1, forward strand.
GACACAGAGGATTTTACATCACCCGATACCACAGGCTTGAAGTGGATGCGATGGTTATATCGTATATTTACAATGTCTCTCCCCTTGGAGGGGGCAAATAAGTTCTATGTGAAAGATGAGTTCATGGACATTGTGGGTGGCAGAAAGTTCTGCTGTGGCAAAGACAATTTGTTGTCAAACAAAATACAGTCTTAATAAATTACCCATTTTTGCAAACAAGCTTAAAGTAACACAGATTTGCCAGCCTCAGATCACAGGTCTGCGACTTACTTTCAGATATTATAAAACAATACTATAGTTTTTGCTTCATTTGTCTATTTATTTAACTCTTCATGAACTGCCATACAAACTAATAAAAGGGTTTAGCCCCTCTCTTAATTTGCTATAAAACATTGTTTTAAAGCAAATGTATACTCCTAGAAAACAAAAAGTAAATATTTTCTTTTTAGAACCAGCATTTGAATATGTTCTAACACAGATATTAATTTTTAGTTAAAGATACAAAATCTAAGCATATATTTATTTAAAATTTTTTGATTCATTAGGATTGATTCAGTATTTATTTATTCTTTCTTTCATTATATGATAGAAATCCTGGGTTTTAGGTGGGCACGTGGCTGCCCAGCTGGAGACTTTCTAGCCCCATCAAAGGCAGGAATGGCCACGTGTCTAAGTTCTGCCAATGACAGGGGCCACTTCTGGATCAGGTCCTTTAAAGGAATGCATGTGCACTCCTCTTGCCTTTCTTCTACCTACGGCTGAACACTGATGTGATGGTGAGAGTGTGAGCCACTGATGCTGGAGACCGAAGTCAGGCTGGAGACTGGTAAGCTGTCCTACCAGCCCCACCTTATCTGTTAGGTAAAATAAATACACTGCGTTCCTTTTTACACTGTTATATTTTGGGGGAGTTTCTCTGCTCTGGCAGCTTAGGTTAAAACTAATAATAAAGTGATACAATAATTAGACAGTATTAGTACTAAGGATTTCTTTCCGCCATGTTGGAGGAGAATAAAAATTGTTTCAAAGCTTGTCCTATGTTGGCAATGGGGCAGGATTAATTGAGGAGCCCTGAAGGCAATACTTGAAAGAAATTTGATTTGTACCTTTAGATTTGTTTTGTTTTGCTTTACTGAACTAATAAGTAAACTTTTGTCTGGATAAGGGAGCCCAAAGTCTCCCTTGTCTGGATAAGTATGCCCAAAGAAGCTAAAGAAGATTTTTATGGGAGAAAGGAAAGAAATAGGAGGAAACATTAGAGGAAAAGGTTAAAAGGTATTTAAGACATTTTGCAAAATAGTCAATATAAAGTTACCCGTATACCATCTCTTTACTAAATTTTCTTAAATCAACATTATTTATACTTTTGAAGTTGGATTTAATTTTTTTGGAGGGAGTAATACTAGGTTGAAATTAACCTCAAGGGGATAACAAGAAGTCAAGTAAGGTTATGATACAATAAATGCTAAAGGGAAATATAGAGTAAGAGATTACTAGAGGCCTAAATTATTAAAAATGTTGCCACCAAGGCAGGGAGAGAGAGAAAATATGGAAAAGGAAAATGTAAAAACACATGTCGATGTTACAATTTTGGACAGAGCAGTTTCAACAAATGACAGAAAGTTGATGTTATGGATTAATTTTGCCTACTATTGAATAGTCGATGACAAAAAGTAAGATTTACTTGAATAATAAAGATTTTTAACATTGGAAATTTGATTATAAAGAAACTGGCGTTATTATAAGTATTACAAATCACCTAACTTGGGCCACACACTAAATGAATTTTCTAGTAACATGTTGTTGCCCTGCAAAGTGCATGTGAAAAAGAAGTCATTAAGCATATATTCCTATAAAGTTGCTTTTAAAACCTGAGGTTCAGAAATTTTTTTTTCCAAAAGCTGTCCCTCTAGCAAATATTAACTTCTCCACACAAGTTACTCTGCAGTAAACAGTGAAGTTTACTGCAGAAATCTGAATTCATTCCAATCCTATTCCATGGCACAAGATGCTTCCTGTGGTGGACACAGAGATTCACCACCCACGTCCTTCTTCAAAGAAGGACCAAGGACCCCTGGTGTCAACAGCCAGCTTTCAGCTGACCACCCTTCCAGGTCTGCCTCAGTCACAGAAAGCAGCCTTGCCCTCCTTTATGTGGCCCACATAGTAAAACTGACACCCCCGCCCCCCACCGCATGCTCTCAGTAGGGTTGGTCGAGGACATGGTAGCTCCAAATGTCCCTCTTCTCAAGCTTTCTTCCTCCCCCTTCCATTCCTCCCTCCACCCCCTTCCTTTCCTGATATTAAGCCTAATAAAGCCTCTGTATGCCAAGCTCCATCACAGTGTTTGCTTCCAGAGAACCCAACTGAGTTGTCTGGGTACCAATAATGATCCTGAAAAACTTGCAAGAAGATGGCCCCCTTTCCACCTGGTTGGCAATGAAGACCTTTATTTCTTAGTCTAAAGTGTTAAGGTCATCTGGGGAAGCCCAAGTTCAGCAAAATCTCCTTTCAAATTTCATCTTGCCATGGCAGCCATGCCAGCTGGAAAGTTGCCCTTGGCAATCCTGGAAAAACTTTCTGGGCTAGTGAAAGGACCTTCTCAGCCACTGGTTCACCATCTTTGGAACAAACCAAATTTGACACCAAGCCAATCTCTGAACCCAACAAACTTCAGTATTTTATGAAAAACATATTTTGTTTATTTTTAGTTGATTAAAGACCTTTGGCTTGTTTTGCTTTAATATATTTATGTTCCTGTTTATGTGTTTACCCCTGGAAGCAATCTGGCAGGAAAATGGTGTTTATCTAATTGTGTTTTACCCACAGTATCTGGCTGAAGAAGAGTGAGCTTATTTTAGTGCTGTATAGATGACTTACCAAAGGGTTTTGAAACTAATAAAATTAACACACTCACTAAACAGAGCTGAAATCATGGTCATTATTCCTTGTGCAAACAAATACAAAATTATCTCCCCATTTTGACAGTCCTTCCTTCAACAAGAAGAGAAACCAAAAGTTGGGAGTCAATTTGAACTATTTGAGAAAATTATTCAAAAATCAAAGTCCAGAATCTTGAAATCCATAACATCTACATAAAGTTCTAATCTATATTAGCTATATAGCTCCCTGAAGATGAGGCCAAGCAAATAGCTTTAAAATGAGACAGCATAGTGAGCTGAATAGCAGCACCCAAACGATATGGCCAAGTCCTGACCTACAGTGTCCGTGTGACTTAATTTGGAAAAAGAGTCTTGCAGATATAATTAAGCTAAGGATCTTGAGGAGAGGTCTTCCTGAATTTAGTTGGGCCCAAAATCCAGTGACTATTATCCTGTAAGAGAAAGGAAAGGGGGCCTCCCTGGTGGTGTAAGGGTTAAGTCTCTGCTATCACCGCTATGGCATGAGTTCAATCCCTGGCCAGGGAGCTGACCCACATGGCACAGCAGACCTCTCCTGTCTTGCCCGCTGCTCCCCTCAGCAGTGTACTTCAGTAGATCCAGCTGTTCTGCTCCTCGCTCTGTCTCTGGTGAATCCTCTCACCCCCCACCCTAGCACCTCTGGCCTGCACCCCAGTTCTTCCATGCAAAAATGAATTTTAAAAAATGTTTTTAAAAAAGAGAAAGGAAAGAAGGCCAAGAAACACAGAAGTGAAGGCATGTGAAGACTGAGGCAGAGATTAATGTGTCTACACGCCAAGGACACCAAGAATTGTGGCAGCCACCAGAAGTGAGGAGAGAGGGATGGAACTAATTCTTCTCCAGAGATTCCAGAAAGTACCAACCTCACTGACATCTTGATTTAGGATTTCCGTCCTCCAGAACTGTGAGAGAATAAATTTATGTTGTTTTGAGACCCTCGGTTTGTGGTAATTTATTATAGCATCCACGGGAAACTAAGACAGACAGTGAGCAGCTACTTACTTTCACGGTGCCATAGGCTCCCCAGTTGGTGAGATAAGCCTTGATTTCGGGCAGAGCCAAGTGCACTCTGAAGAGCCTGCGTATTAATGTAGCAGGGGTCGTCGAAGATATCCACTCGACATGTGTGTTTCATTAATGAGGTGTCTCGTTGGGACTGCACCCCTCTCTCATATGCATTACCTGTAGTAATTAGTCATGATCAATGTGTCATGTTTTTACTTTGTAAATAAGAAGTAAAATCATGTTTGAGTCTAGAATTGACAGGAAGCAAAAAGTCACTCCTATCTCAAACAAGGATTGAATATTGACTTAAATCTGACCTGTAAAAGCAAGAGAAGCACAGATCTTGAGGGAAAGCACCCTCTCACTGGCCTTCCTCCCCACCCCTCCACTGACCCTTTGCTTCCACAAGCAGACTGGAGGCAAAGCAGAAAGAGCCAAAAGCACTGCCAGGGAGGGAGAGGGCCCACTATCCACCAACAACACAGAGTCTACACAGCAGGCTGCTGTTCAGGAACCAAGGAAGCACACACGCTGTATGGAACCAGAATGTCTGCTATTTAAAGCTCTTCTCAGAAAATAGCATTTCATTTAAAAGCGGTAAGAATGGGATGTCTGTCTTCTCTCAGGTTGAAAGTTTTGTTCCACCAGGCTCAGCCTGTACCAACCGCTGCTATTTACTGTTATGCAATGATGGACTCACCCCTCAAGTCACCTCTTCCTTCCCCCTTACTTCAGTCTCTCCCCCTCCATCCTCTGCTGTACATTTTGGCCCAAAAGATCATTTCAAGATGGAAATCTGCTCACAGTTCTCAGACACTTAAAACCCTTCAGTCACTGCCATTGCTCTTAGGCTAAAGCTCAAATTCTCAGACGAGCTGCAGGCCTTTGTGCCCACCATTCAGTGTGTCTTGCAACCGTCTTCTCCCTGTCTCTGCCCAGGCTCACACTGATCTTGCAGTGTCGTTTCCACTGTCATCTTCTGTGACTGACATGCACTCTCTCCTTAGCCGTCACCCTCATTCTTCAGGGTTCATTTTAAACTTCACTTTTTTAGGAGAACTTTCCCTGACCTTCTCAAACCAGACTAAGTCTCTCTGCATTCTTAGCTGTTTGAACCTTCCCCTTGGAAGCTCAAATCACAAGAATAATCTTTTGGATATCTGTACTCATGTAGATACATGTCTTGTGAAGAGAGAAACCCTGTCTTGTTTACAGCTACAACCATTGCTTCTAGCAAAATCTGACATATATGACATTAAGAGTTCCTGAATGAATGGCTATTACCAACATATTTCACTACCTGTTGGCAAGAAATACTTTGTACCATTGAGAGAGTTTTGCCCTAAGAATACCAGGATAAAATATTTTTGCTCTTCTGTTTAAACAAGTTTATTTATCATTTTGGCCATACATGTTATAAGATTGCCATGAGGTTGCACCTGAAGTAGTGACTTGACATCCCATTGCTGTAAAACTATTTCAGTCCTTCTGTTGTTTCAGCTATTAAACCCCTTCAGTGTGATCCAAAAAGGACCAGATTTATACTGGATTTTATAAGATGCTGAATAACACTATAACATTGTTACAAAACAAAGTATGGAAACATAAGAGTACACCAAGTAGGGGAAGCCCAGTTGGAAAACTACAGCCTTACAACCTGCTGTCCCTTTACTTCTGCCTCACTGTCCACCGGTACACATCACTGGGTGCCTCGCCACGCTCATCCTGAGAGGGGACTGCGACTTCAAGTGGGAAGCGAGGGGAGGAGGTGAAAGGGGTTGACTGTTGCATTTTGCAACATATGACAGTTTTCAATTGCTCTGTCAAATGGATATATGAAATATGTTACATGGTTTAAATTAAACTTACTTTCACAAGCAGACAAACAGCTAAAAGATCACTACAAAGAAATCAAGGGGGGCCTCCCTGGTGGCCTGGGAGTTAAGTATGAGCAAGCTCATGCTATCACCTCTGCCTGAGTTCAATCCCCAACCAGGGAGCTGACCTACATGGCACAGCAGAACTCTCCTGCCTCACCTACTGCTCCCCTCAGCAGTGTACTTCAGTAGATCCACCTGTTCTGCTCCCCACTCTGTCCCTGATGATTCCTCTCACACCCCACCCCACACATCTGGCCTACACCTCAGTTCCTCTATGCATAAATAAATCTTTTAGAAAAAAGAAATCAAGGAATAAATATAATTCTTTTACTCTTAATAAAGCTCCTCCTTAGCTACATAATGTGCTTATAAACAAGAATGAGCTAATCACATCAGAATTTGGCTTCCCAAAAGTTAAAACTGCCAAGATGTTAAGTGGATTTACATCTACTTTATCAGTAAAAGCTCTAACTGTATATCAGACCATGAGTTATTATTTAATAATAGCATTCAGTTACTATAATTAACAAGATATTTCAAATGTTTGCTTTTCCCAAATCTAACTTCGAAATTTTCAGCTTTTGTGTTTTATAATACCTTCATATATTAGTATTGTGTCTACAACTTACACATGATTGGATTACCATTTATTTAGGAGTACTTGCCCATCAAATTTTATTGAAAATGGAATATGATCAAAAGTACAAGAGATTTGCTTCTAAATTTATACAGACCTGAGTTCGGATCGCTGTGGTACCTTGCACTATTTACATGACCTATATATAGCATGTTATTTAACCTCTTTAAGACTCAGTTTTCATATCTGCAAAGTGGGGATGCCTAGCTTTACTGTTGCAAGGATTAAATGGAAAGAATGTTGATGAGACAATTAACAAAGTGCTGCCTTGTAGTCAGCACGCAATACATACTTCCCACCACTGATGTTATTTGTTTATTCATTGATGCTGGGCCTTTGCACATGATGCTTGTCTCATGTTATAATATCCACCCTTCACCTTTTTTTACCTAAATCCTACTAATCCTTTAATATTCTGCCTGAATCCACCTCCTTTAGGAAGTCTTCCCCTGTATCCCCCTGCCCCCCTGACTGGGTAAGGTGCCACCCCCTGATATACTCTAAACATTTGTTTACTTGTCTGCCTTCCCCCTGAGATTGCAAATTCCTCTAGGACTTGAGGAGAGATGAGAACTCAGTTGTCTGTGTATCTTCTGATCTTCAATAACTGGTATGAAGCAGGTGCTCAAAAGAAAATGTTCGTCAGTTAAATGAGTGTCTGCCCAGCTTCTCTTTCTTTGCATACTTGATCCTTCCATGTCCTGAAGACCCTGAGTACAGCTTTAGCACAGGGCACTAACTCATCTGTCCCTCCTAGGCATTGGCATGAGCTGACCAAATCAAGTTTACTATTTCAGAGAATTACAAAAATGTTTCAATGTCTATGCCTTGAAAACTGCCAATCCCTTTTAAAAACTGGTCACTTCATTTAAGCAAGCAATGTTGTTTTAAATTAAAACAACAAAAAAAGAGTATTATACCCTACACCCAAATTTTAACATTTTTTAGGATAAAATGTGTGGCTGATGAGAGCTTAACCACACACACCAACCATAATGCATTCCAAAATTCTTTTGGCCAAGTATTACTCTGAGAACCAATCTGAGCTGCCTAAGAAAAGATCTGTAGCAGAAAATAAATGTATTTATAGTATATAAACCATAAGGACCCAAGGTTTTAGGTGCAAGCCCCTAGGGTTTATGGGAATTTAACATCTTTTTGATCAAAAATATCAACCTTTTCATTTTAACTTGAAGGGTGGGGAAACAGTATTTTGCCAATGTGGTGGTTTTTTGTTTTTCCCATAAGGGAATTAAGTATTAAGGACAAGGATATTTTACATTTCTGGCAATAAATAAATTCACTCTTCCAATAACCAGAAACCTATTGCAATACTTATAATACACCAGAATTCAAGTTTTAAGTCAATAATTGGATAAATAAAGTGTCCTTGGAGGAAAAAAACAAAGCTTACTGAAAATATTTGTATAGGTGTCTCTCAAATGCTCCTGTATGAATCTCTGAGAAAAGTCATAAAAACTGTCTATTTGCTATTCTGGCAACTACTGTTAATTTGCTCACTAGTCAAGAATTTCAGATCGCTTTCTAAGCATATCATCAAGAAGTCACAGGCAAGCCCCAAGACAGAAACATCTGATTTCTAGAAGCCTGTGGATGAGAGGACACTGTAGCAGGAAAGTCCTTCAGGCCACAATGGGCGGGGCCTTAACTGCTAGGCACCTGGAGCAGGCTTTTGGTCCATCTCCCACTCTGTGCTTTTATGTAATATGATTTTTTTTTTTTTTTTGCATACAAGCTGGGGCGCAGGCCAGAGGCGTGGGGAGGTGAGAGGGTTCAGCAGAGACAGAGTGGGGAGCAGAAAAGGCAGATAGACTGAAATACACTGCTGAGGGGAGCAGCAGACGAGGCAGGAGAGGTTTGCCATGCCACATGGGAATCTCCCCTGGCATGAACTCATGCTGCAGTCACCGACAGCTCCACAGTGCTGCGCTTGACCCGTTGTGCCACCAGGGAGGCCCACTCTGTGCTTTTAGTGCCAGAGGTTTGGGAAGGTAGTTTCCAAGTGTCCCGGTTACCACTAGAACTTAGGACCTGCTTTTCTAAGGAATTAGTGTTGTAACTCAGTAATTTGGTGTATGTGGGAAGAGGGGAGGGTAGTATACACTGGAGCATTTTCTCTAAACTACAAACATCTCTCACATACCCAAGATTCTGAAAGGTTTCCAGCTCTGTATTATTACCTGAGGGCCACCATAAAGAAAGACAGTATGCCTCCATTCTGTACTAGTTCCAGACTACCCCACAGGGTATAACTGAACAACAAGCACTTGCAATAGAATTTCCATTGTATTACAAGATATATGTTTAAGCTCCAGTAGAGCAAACCAGAATAGTAGAGTATGATGCACTTGACTAGGAGATAGACATCACGGCTAAAATTAATTCTATGGAAAAATATATTTCAGTCTCCAAATAAACAATCCTACAAAAAACATCTGTTCATGAGTTTGGATTTGCTCATAGTGCCTTCAGGCATGAATAAATCATGAAAGAATAAGGGGTTATATTGTTACTTTAAAGAAGAAATAAAATCAAGATAAAGAAAAAATAAATTGGATTCTATGACAAGGCAACCCAAAAAGAAAAATCTTGAATAAGGTTGAAATAGCACCTGCATACCTATGAATTCCTTCATAAATGTAAGCTTTGTGTGGAAGAGTAATTTAAATATGTGATATGAAAATCAAGGTGAGAGCTCTTCAGAAAAAAGGAAAAGAAATCATGCCCCTGTTCTCTAATTGTAGTGTTGTGATGTAACACATTCAACGACATTCTAGAAATGTAAGGGTTTTGATTCAGCAAGTTCCCTTCACAAACTAGGCAGCTGAGGACAGGAGACATGTCATGATGACTACTTAATGGAGAGGAGGAAACGAGCTGGGAAGGAAGGTATTTAGGCAGAGTTAACATTTTTGGAGCTTCCAGGGACTCTGTCCTGAGTCTACGACTTGTCTTCCCCTGAACCCCACTCCCAAGCTACCTGAGAGCCAGTTATGTCTCCATCCTCAGCACTGAGCATAGTGCCCGGCCCACAAGAGGTTCTCAGAAATACTCACTGGGTGAAATGTTAAATGATGAAGAGTATAGAATAAAACAGGCCATAAAGATACTTCCAAGTAAGATTCAGCACAGGTAGAAAATGGGTTCAGCACTCGAGGGCATGAGCTGCATGGTCCTGACTATTTAGTCCTTAGGTTGGGGATTTCCAGGTTGGGGGGAAGGAGGGAGAAAGGAATTTTAGCCCCAAGAGAGCACATTTTTTTAAAAGATATTTACAGTTACTATTATTTTGTTTTCAGCATACCATTAAGAATTAGTTTGAAATTTTAAAATAATTTTAAAGGACAACATGACATTTTAATTTATATCAAAAGAAACCATGTTTTTAAAGAATCTGAAATACTGCCTTAGGTCACTATTCTTGCTATTCTGCATAGTGGAGGCAAGTGATAATCAAAGCTTTCAAAAACAGCAACTCCTTACATTTTCCCATTGTATAAAAATAAGACAGTTAATAGGTTATATTGGCATAAATCCGTAAGAAATATGAAAGGGTACTTGAAAGTGACTACCTGCTAGATAGACAAATTCTTACTAATTTGAATCCTCAAGTGTGGTTATCCAACCTTATCCTCCCCATATTACAGTTCAGTTAGTATTCCCAGATGTTCAGAGTCTTGCCCTCTACAGCTGCAAAACTTCCCAAAGAAATAAATATTTTTAAACAATTTCTAGAGAAAAAGACATACTCTGATAGTTGATGGCCTACATTTGTGTCATGGAAAAGTGCCCAATGTCAATTATCACGTGCAGTAATAGACATTTAATGCCCAGGCAAGTATGGGGTGAATGGGCCCCTAATTGGGACTCTTGTATTTCAGATTTCTTTTTGTTCCCAAGAAGAAATAAAGGTTTTCTCTTAATCCAAATGCATTTGACAAGCATCAATTTTCACATTCATTAATTGTGTGATCTTTGAAGTGGAACTCCCTTGAGCTTTGAGAAAAAAACAACAACAACAAATAAACCACCTTTCCAGCAAGAGAGCTTTCCAGATGTCAAAGTAGTGAATGAGCCAAAGAGGGAGAAAGATAGTGAGGTGGAGCACACCAGAGGAGGGAGCCACGAGCTTTCTGAGTAGCACACATGAGACACTCTGGGCCTCTCGGGATGTCAGGCACCTGTAGCTGAAGCACTAGATGTTTCTTTACTTACTCCCAACTTTCCAGTGAAGCAGTAAAAAACACAGTCCACACAAGACCACGTTACTTAAAGAGCAGCAGATGGGGAGGGTGAGCGTACATACCTATTGCCCTGCTTTGTTCTAAGCAATTCTCGTATACACTGCTGCACTTGGAGTTTCCAGGCTGTACAAACAACAAATTGTGAAATATTTACCATCACAATATACGTTCATAAACTTTCAAAAAAAAAAACAAATCACTAATACTCCCATCAGAATATAGAGGACAACTTCATATTATGACACAGGAAGTGTTTGACAGGTAAGAAAAGAAAACTGAGCATGTAGGTGAGGTGTACAGATGCCCCTTTGGGGCATTGTTTGGGAACCTCAGAGGTGGATCTGGTTGGGGTGAGGAGTCATAGAGGGATCAATATAAGATCTGCACCTTGAGGGTGACTTCTGCTTGGAAGGTCACATCAGAATTCAATCTAAGTCTCACCCAGGAAATGTGATTTCCAGGATCTTTGTATAAATTCTGGCCCTTTAACAAACCTCCCTCTAACCATGAATTGGCACTGAAGCCCAACTCTACTGAGGCTACTTTTCATCCTTGAAAATATCGTGCTGCAATTATCCCGTAAACATGTAGAGCTCTCTCCAGTAATGTAATAGGGATCCACTGATGCCTTTGAGAAGGACAGTGTCTATGCTTTAGAACGATTAATTTGGTAGCAATTGTGTAAGAAACTTTGAGGGATGAAATTCCAGGCATGTGAGGACTAGAACTTAGTGATAGGAATGGAAAATAATGGATAGATTTCAAAAGATATTTTCAGAGTAGAATCTGAGTATATATGGTAGAGCTGAGTTAATATGGGCCCAATGGGTGAAAGAAACAAAAAACTGCGGATTAAGTGAAAGAGTGGTAGTGCCATTGATAAATGTGAGCAAATCAGAGGAGGAATCTATGTCATTTGAGGTAAAGGACAAAATGCTTTTCAGTTTGAATATACACAAACAATATAATGCATGTACCATTACAACTGGAGGCATAAGCAAAGACTGAAGACAGAGAAGCTGGAGGACTATGGACACAGTGGGATGCCAGAGGAGAACCGAGGCCAAGGGCAGAGCACTGGAGAATTCTCATGTGCTATTAAGGTGGGGTCTTGGATTTGTAGGGGATGGGTTGAAAGAAAACATATGAAAAGATGCAACTTACTTTGAAACACATCAAAAATAAGATGGATTGATGGATGATAGATGGCTACAAAGGATGACAGAGAAAATATAGTAAAATATTAATTGTAGAATCTAGATGGTGATGAGAGTTCACCACACAATTCTTTCAATTTGCTGTGTGTTTGAAAATATTCATAATAAAATATTGGAAAATATTGGAAAACAAGAATGAGAAAACAGAGAAAGAAGAGAGGTTGGAGAAAAGGAGGGTGGAGAGAAGAAATAATAAAGAAAAAAAGCAACAGGAGACAGGAGATGCTAACTACATGATGGGAATGTAGTAGTAGCGATCAGAGGAGGGATTTCAAAGAGGAAGTCATCAGATACCAAATGCTATAAACAAAATCAGAATATGAATGAAAAGGATTTAGATTTAGGCATTAAATCACTGGTGACAAAAGAAAAATCAGTGACTACTATAAAAGTAATTTCTACCAAGTTGTGAAGCAGACTCAGATCTTACCAATGAGAGTGGGAAAACAAAGATAAGCAGTGTTTTCTAGAAGTTTATGGATGAAAGGAAGGTGGAACATTATTACTCGGGTTGGAAGTTTATTTACAGACAGCAGGAAAAGAGATAGTGAATAAGGATTGAGAGGAAGAGTGGTGGAGAGAACATGGTCACAGAGTTGGTGGAAGTGAGATGGGGAACTCAGGGCAGGGGAGAGATTAGCTTTGAAGAGAGTAGGTAAGGAAGAGAAGCAAAGAGAATAGAGGAAGACTTGGAGATGGGGAAGAGGAAGTAGAGGATAATATATTGGACCGCCCTAGTCCTCCCAGTGAAGTGAACTCTGAGATCAGTTCATGAGGACTAGTTTGAGGATGAAGAGTAAAAACGATCTAGTACAGGCTTCAGCAATAACACTCTCTGGCTCTGTATTGAGGAAGATGAAACTTTCTCTAACCTCATATTTGGAAGCCCTTAAATTAAGTTTTCCAGCGAGAGGGACAGAACTGCATTGCTAGTTCCAATAACAACAAAACATTACTTACCAAATAGCACAACTTCTCACACTGAATGGGGCAGTAGGGCATTTGTTCTGTGGCTTGAACTTTGATCCGCACATCTGAAACACCACCTACTGGTGGCTGCTTTCCTGGGATTTCATTGTAATACTCATGATCTCTCTCCTCAGCGTGGCTGTCAACATGCACCTCCTCACTGTAAGGGAAAAAAGAATCCCCAAGAGGCTGGGCGGGAATTCAAATGTTGTAGGGGATGCAAAGGGATCAGAACCATGCAAATCATCCTGAAAAATTTTGCATTCATGTTTTAAGTTTAAGGCTCTGCTTAAGTGATGTCAAACATCTGGATGCAACCAGATGGGTTGAGTGGTTTAGCTTTTTGTAGACTAAAGTGAGGTAAAGCAACAAAAAGTGCCAAGGGTGAGACTTTTTTGTTGTTTAAGTGAAATATTATATGAAAATATATGTGAGTGTGTGTGTTTGTCTGAATTCCTGAATGTACGGCGAATTTGTCAATAGGATATAAAAGTACCAAGTTTTCCTGGGTAGCTCCCAAATTGTCCCATTTTGGGAATGTTTTGCTCAAAGAAAATTTAGATGTTGTTCTTTGTATAGAGTGTCTGACCCAGTTATTAAACCAAGATGAGAAAAAAAAAAAAGAGAGCGAGCTATGGCCAACTATCTTGTCTGCACAAATCTGGAGGAATACATGTAATTCATAAAGAAATATTAAAGCCATATGTGGCAAGTGGGTAGATTTATGTAAACATGTATTGCTTTTAAAATTCAAACAGAGCAAAAAATAAATGGACTTCTCTTCTAAATTGGAATTAGTAAAGGTTTCTTATGAAAAAGAGTAAATCAAGTCTTGTTGGATTGAACAGATTCCACCGACAACCCACACAGTTTGTTGGGTTCATTACATGTCAACAAAATGAGAGCACTAAAATGTAAGTACTACCCTGAGAAAAGTTCAACATCAAGGCCTTTTGGTCACCCCCTCTCTTTTGCTACCCTAGACCACCTCATAAAGGGAGATCTCCAAACCCAGCCATTTGTTGATACACAAAAACGCAAGTGCATTTAAAAGTACCCAAGAGCTTTGTTTCTCAAGCATGAATTCTGCAAGCCAGAGGCCTCACTGCATTCCACACATGGTGGAGTCTGACAGGGCTAAAAGGGGCCAGCTTTCACTGTGGACTTTCTGTGCCTGAGACAGAACAACCAGATTCTTGGGTCATGTCACGTTCCGTTCTCTGCCACAGATTAGTTGAAGCTAATCTATTTACACTGCAAGGCAGCAAAGCACCAGTAATTACTGCTGAATATATCTGAATTCTTATTTTGCTCTTTCATCTTGAGTTTTTAAAACTAAGATGCAAGTGATCCAGGTTTGAAACAAATCTAAAAAAATTGTTATGTTTATTACGTTATGATACTACTTCATTCCTTGTTCTGTATTACATTAGAGAAACAGGGCTGATCCTGTTTCACTTTTACTGCCTCTTTTAATTTTATAAGCAAGCAAAAAGAAATATCTGGACAAATACAAAAAGGGAGAAAAATCACTATTCGTTCCAACTGACAGTGTTCCTATGTGTAAGGAAAAATTACTAATTTCATTAGTCATCTTAATAATCAGTAATATTAATTTTAAAAGAAAACAAAACATAGTAAGTGAAATAATGATAGAACTCTTGGCTAACCTTTCACAAGAAGTATTCAAGGAAGAATTTTTCAAATACTGTTTAAACCGGAGTTCAAAAGCCTGACCTATGGTGCTGATGACATCTTGGGCCATCCCATTGCGGCATTCCAGAATGTGACAAGCTGCAAGAGAACAAACAAAAAAGAGTGATATGACAATACATTTTTAGCAAGAGAAGATTATAGGGAGTCAAAATACTTCCAGAACATGGCAAATTAAAGGAAGAAATTGTGGCCAGGGGAGCTAGCAGAATATCACATTCAAATTAGCTGCTGCTGCTATTTAAAAACAGGAGCTTGTGTGCAGGGATCACAAATCATAGGGAATAGTATTCTTGCCTTGGGTAGAGTAGGGCGTCACGATTAGGGCCTTGAAATATAAAGATCTAACTGAAATTGAGTTTCATAAGGATGACTAAGAGTCCTAAGGATGACGTAAGCACAGAGGCAGTGAGTCTCGGGAGCAATTAAACAAAAAAGAATACCGATTTGTTTAGCCTGAAAACTGGAGGGGTGAGGGAAAGCTTGAATGGTTAAATATATACAGTTGTAAAGACTGTTAGTAATCCTCTGAGAATAGGAAAAAAAAAAACTTAAGCATGTGCTTAGGGAATTCGATTTGATGCTGGGAAAAGCATGTTTCAACATTCCCAACATGTAGTTAGCATCCTGGATCTCCTATTGCTCCTTTTCTCTTATTCTCTAGAAATAAATTCTTCCTCCCTCCTCTCTCTATGTTGTGAAACGGGAACACATTACAACAAGGGCTACAGGAGGAGAGGAGGGGTAGCTGTCTTTATCAAGCAATTCAAACATGTTGTCTTGGAAGCAGGATTTCAAGCTTTGCATTGTCTTTCAAAGGAGTCTGTATTTATTTAAATTAAAAAGCAATTTGTTCACATCTGATGGAATCTGCAGAATCTAGAACAGTAGCTTAGCACAGGATTTATCATGGTGTTTCTTATCCTTATGTTGATGATCCTCTCAAGGGATCTCTGATAATTCTCATTCCAAAATTGTCTTGATTTTAATTGAAAGGATTTATGTCTCTGAACACTCTGGAAAAGGGTGTGGGGTAAGGAAGTGGTTATTACTAAATTAAAGTATCAAATCTCCAAAAGTTACTTATTTCTTTTAAGGTTGTTCCTTTAAAGAAGCAACTTGGATCCTGAAATAGACTTAGGAGCTAATTCTAGCTTTAAAAACCCAATTCGGGATATCTATAAATTCATACCCTTCCTATCAAAAGAAAATGTTTGGTCTGTCTTTAGACTGCTATTTTATATTGCCCTTTGTATTCTCTACAGTAGCTTTAAACAATGACTAACACATAAAAGGTGTTTTTAAAATGTGTTGAATGAATAAATGCCGTTTTCCCTGAATCTCATTGATAATTCTATGGTGGGAAACTGTCTATAATATTTTTGAGGTGAGACCTGTGGGGAGCCCCCAGTTTCTTGGAGCTAACGATTCCATGGGTCACTTGTGGAAACGTTCTCCTCCTTCCTGGTCAAGTCTCAAATTCTTAAATTTACAAAGCACCTTCCAGTTAAGCCAAGAGAACTTGTATTACATTATGATAAGAAAAGGTAATTTATTTTAAATTCCTTTGTTTTTCATCTCATGAATTCCTGGCTCAATTAAAAGTGAAGTCAAGACCACAAATTTTATCAAAAAGGAGATGACCACTTTCAATCACTTTATTTTTTTAAGATCAAAGATGTAAAGGGATGAAGGTGAGGAAAATAATGAGAGAGGTAGAAAGCTCATACATACATAATACGCACATGCATAGGGACATACACACATGCAAGAAAGCAAAGTTTGCCTCCGGGGAGAGGAAAGACAGAAAAAAACAAGGAGTGGGTGTCCCTTCTTGCTATATAAAAATCCTGTCTTTCCTCTAACATGATAGCTTAAACCCTCTGTGGAACAGGCCAAGGCACCTGGGCATAAAAGAATAAATGAATCGATAAAACTGGCCCAACCATCCTCTACCATTTCCCATGTATTTCTCAAGTGGTTATTTCAACTTCTCTGACTTTGGTACTTTAAGGTTTTGGTCCTGTTCCTCAGCTGATGTTACCAACAGAATTTTCTGCTTTCCTTTGAATAATTTTATTACTATCCTATAACTTTTTTTGAAAAGATTAAACAGAAAAAAAAAAGTTGGTGCTTGTCTCCATGAATGAAACATCGGACAAAAAAAGCTGACCATGTGCACGTGTTCTACACAGCCATACACACTTAGGAAACACACACACTTTAATAGTTCTATTGGTGGGCCTCCCTGTGGGGCAGCAGTTGAGCGCTGCAACGCCCAGCTGGGGAGAATCCCACAGGGTGCGGCAGACCTCTCCTGCATCACCCGCTGCTCCCCTCAGCAGTGTATTTCTGATCTGCCTGTTCTGCTCCCCACTCTGTCTCTGGTGAACCCTCTCACCGCCCCACGCCTCTGGCCTGTACCCCAGCTTGTATGTATAAATAAATAAATCTTTAAAAAAAATAGTTCTATTGGTGCCACTCACATGATGTTCTGTGAAAATAGTCTTGGTTCTTTTTTAGGTTGGTCATGGGCCAGAATAGGGATGGGTTTTGAATCACATGCAAATATGCCCACTACTCAGTGTTAGAACCACCTCCAAAAGTTTGGATAAGCAACCAGCTTGGCCAAGAATTGCCCAATCTTTAACTGAGGGAAAGGAAAACTGGACAAGTATTTTAAAACAAAAAGCCCTGATTTCTCTCCTCCCCTGCCCCTCCACCCCAAATGTGGACTCTGCAGTGATAAGTTTGAATTATAGCCTGGGCATTTGCTTTGCATCTGGAATCAGATGAAAATCCGAATTTTTTTCATTCCACCCTATAGCCAAATAGATCCAGTTCTATTCTACATGAAGGGGGGTTTTTAAAAAATCTTAAATTCTTTTCTATTTGTCTTCCTAATTAGGTAAGAGGCTGAGAACTCTTTTCAGATGGTAACAGGCCCTTCTTTACCAGTTTTATATATCTTAATAGACCAGATTTTGGGGTTTGTTTCTGATTTTTTCCTTTGTTTTTATTAAAAAATTAGAAATTCACAAACATAGTGTTTCAGATCAACCACCAGATGTTGCTGTGGGATCAAGTCACAGAGGCCTCCATCTCCAGGTGGAAACAAGCCGTAAGAACAAAGCCAGCAGTCAGTCCCTAATTAGCTGATGTCACCAGGGCAGTACTACATTTATTTCATAATCATAAACATAAATATAAACAAAAAGGGTTCATTTAAATTGGCTTTTCAATTATTTTTTTCTTCAGCGATCAAAACCATAGCCTCCACAGAGTCTGGATATAAGCCTTTTCATACACTTAAAATATTTAAAACTTCCTGAATGGCTCCACATTTGCAGTAAGAGGTGAAGAGAATATAAATTTCCTCACGTATGGCAATTACAGGGGCAGGCTATATTAGTCAGTAAGTGAATTCAAAACATTCTTACTGAAACTTACTTTCTCTACAGAAAAGACCTTTGATAAAATGAGAAGTTCAATAAAGGGTATCAGCCAAGATGGAAAATAGTGGCGACTGCCCTGACTTGAGTAATAAAAGTGAAACAAGCAAAGAGGAGACAGTGGGGACATTCAGGACTATTTTCATAAAGCCTGATTTCCTCTGTCTGTCTCCACTTCCTGTCAGCCATGTTCTCCTCATCCCTGAGGACTGACTTTACCCTTCCACTGACACTGTGCTTTCTGGAATAACTAATGACCCCTGAACTGAATGGTGTTCCCCCTGACTCTTTTTCAGTGTGTGACCTCCTGGGATGTCTCTCCCAGAGAAATTTGTTTTATCCCCCTTCTTAGATGATATTCACCTCCTGATTTTCTCTTGTTCTTTGACACGTCTCCTCTGACTTCTACCACTCCCTGAGGCCCTCAGCCCTCTTCTTTCTGGGTTCCTCCTTTGGTGATCTCATGCATTCTTAGGGTTATGAAGTTGGGGTTTTTCCAAGCCCATTCCTGAAATCCTAGTGTCTTTCCCCTGCCTCCCTCCCCTCAAGGCCCACAAGGCTTCCCCCATCTGTTGATCATTTCCCCCGATGAACCAAATTCATTAGATAATTTTAAAGCATTGTCTTTCTGGCTTCACTATTTTTTTTTATGCAAAGATTTAAAACATTTTTTTCTGTTCACAAATGTAATAAATATTCACTGTTGGAGTTTTAAAAAATAAAGACTCCAAGAAAAAATAACAATTATATAAGTTTCACTATCCATTAACATTTTCGTATGAGTCTCACCACTCTTTCATACTATGTAAACCCACCTCCACAAAATTACCTGGGATCATACACAATTGATTCACAATCTGCTGCTTTGTACTGAATGGTACTGAATATTTCCCCTATGTGTTCTTCCATAGCATTAGGTTTAATTGCTACATAGTAGTTCATCACATGGACTTGTTTAAATAGCTTACTATTTATGAATATTGAATTAATTTCATTTTTTCTATTACATAAATAATATGTGATAATAATCTTTATCATTTATTATGTGTACATCTTCTGAGTAGTTCCTTAAAAAGAGAAAGCGCTAGCTAAAAAGCATTTCAATTTTTTAAGATTTTAATACAAATTGTCAAATCGCTCGCCCAAACTTTTGGATCTACACTCCTATGAGCAATGTTCAAGCATACTATTACTATAAACCACATTTCACCATTTTTCAGTGTTTCAAATTTGAACATGAAACATGATATCTAAGTATAACTTGTGTTTCTTTGCTAGTGGGGTTAATTTTTGTTTATTTTTTAAAATGTTTTAAATATTTGTTAAATGTAATGTTCTTTTGTACAGGTATGCTTATGGACTAGATGAGACTAGGGAAGTCATTTTCTTTTTCTCAACTTCAATTTCAGCTCTATTTTAAAAAAAGAATGATATTAATTCCTACTTCCTGGGGTTGCTGTGAGGACAAAATCAGACAAAGCGCTCCTGATGATGTTTGGCAAAGGTGCACTTACAGTAAGGAGCAGTTGCTTTTTTCCCTCTCCTTTCTCTACTGGGTTGTTTCTCTGCTGAGTTTCTCTTTTCCTTCTTTGTAGGAATCTGTTTCTTCAGTTACAAATCATATCACTTCAAATAACACAGGATAATAATAACAGCTACCATGTATTACATAGTTACTAGGAAACAGACATTGAGATATTTACAGCACATGCAATGGCTCCTTGACTCCTCAGGAACATGTGATTTCTACTTCTTCATCAACCTTTCTATCAAATAGTTCCCATGTGCTAGTCAGTTCACAGTTTTGTCCAAACTGTCCCTCCCCTCTTCAAGGCACTATACAGCATTACCATCCCTGTGGGGCAAGTGAGACATCTTCCAAACTTATTTCTACAATTCCACACTGCTTTTTCTGCTCTCCAATGTCATTTTTTCTGATTAGAAAAATTACCATTTTACAAATTTCATAGAATGGCAAAAGCCAGAATAATTTTTCAGAAGTTTAAAATCTTCGGTGGCTCCCAGTGGCCTTGTGGACGGCATTCGAAGCCCTCTGCAATCTGCTTCTGATCTATCTTTTCAGCCATGGGTTCCCTCCTTCTACTCCTTCCCATCTCTTCAACTCCACTTTACACACACACACACACACACACACACACACACACACACACACACTCACACACACGCATAACTTCCCACAAAACTTCCATCCCAAATACATACTCCCAGGTTCTCTTTACTCAGTTCTTTCCCCTGAGTCTTCATTCATTCAGGTCTCAAATTCTGACTCTGCCCTTGCTGTGTCCAGACTGTTCTCTAGCCCCCTCCAAGTCTGTGCACATCCTACAGGTCCTGTTTCCCTCCCACTAAACGATGAGCCCACAGTAACCAGGAATGACTTTTCTTGTACACTATTTAGTTCAATCCCTTGTACATGTATGTGTGTAATTACTAATTATTTGTAGATTCCCTACAGTGTCAGTACCTCTGTGCAGAAATGAAAAGTCCAGAGGCTCCAGGGAGGAGAAAGGACTTAACAACAGAGGTGTGTGCAAGGGCTAGGCAGAGAACAGAGTGGCTTCTCATGAGCTTTCTATTTCTAAGATACATAAGAAAGGGGATGGGGCAACAAGAAAAATAACAGTAAATGATGGAGAAATGCTAACTATTTAGTCCAAGAAAATTGCCCTCTGCTTCTAAGTCACCTGTCTACTAGATAGACCTGTTTCCCTAAGGCAGAGAGGTACAACGAGGGAGAGAAGGAAATGCTTTCTGTATTTATCTCAGTTATTCCCACTTAAAGAAACTGAGTTTCAAGGAAGGGAAATAATTTGAGTGAAGTCACTCAGAATTGTGATTCTTACTCAGCATCTTTCTTATTTCCTATTCACAGCTGGTGGGGGAGGGGGGGACTTGAGAAAAAAACTGAAACCTCTGTTCAGAGTGTTTCTGAGTTGATTCTTTTCTTATCTCCCAAATCCATTTCATGACCTCAGTCAAAATCTCTCCTAAGTACCCCCTCGGAATCCCTGTGCCAGGATCCCCAAAGGTCCCCTTCAAGCAGCTCAGCTCTGACCAACTACTCAGGCTCCACAACAATGAACTGCACCATAATTCTCTGTCCTCTTTCACCTGGGGGGATGCGGTAGGGGGGGACCTTGCGAGCATGTGGGTCCTTGTTGCCCTCCACTCTCAGAGACTGACATTCATCTTTGAACTTACCACCTTTTACTGAGGAGCAATGATGCACCCAGAGATATTCAGTGACTGGCGGCAAAGTTTCTTAGTATCTCCATTTCCTGGCTATTTGCTTTTCCCCTGACCCTGTTCTTTTCAGGGTTATAAGGAAAGACTGTTTTCCAGAAGTCTTCCTTAAAACGGCATGCTGTTTTTAGGTAAACTGAGAAAGTAATTAAGAGGTTCTCTTTTTTGGAATCCTTTGTTTTGTTCTGTCCTTAACCCTTCCTCCTGTACTAGGTCCTATCTCTCCTGCCTCCTCAAGTGTTACCCATTCTTCATTGTATTTGTTGAGAATCCACTCCGGTGGAGTATTGCCTAAAACTCGTCACCCATTCCCTCCTTTCTAGTTCATTGAGTCATGTTCTTTTGGCAAGTATTTGCTGATCACCAACACTGTGCCAAGAGTTGCTTCTAATCATTTCATTTCTGAAAATCAGTATCTTCCAAATGGATTTCTCTGCCTTAGGTTTCTCACTGAATCCATCTACCACATCCTGCTGCCAAATTAATCTTCCTAAAGATCTGCTTTATAAAACAGCATTCTCTACTCATTTGCCCAAAGGATTAAGTCCCTACTTACTGGCTCTGCCCTATGTGCCCTCTAAATAATTTATAGATGTTTTTTCCCCTCCATACACAATCTGCATTCTTGATTTGTTTTATTCATTTGCACCCTAGCATGTCCACCTACATCATATGTCTTTTTAAATTTTCAAATTCCACTATTAAGTGTTTCTGGGCAAGCCCTATCGGTAGTGTGACAGAAGATGTTGCCTAGTGAATAGGTTTTAGTTGAGAAGTGACCTAATACTCATTCCTAAGAAGAGTCTGAATGTCCCAGGAATAAGGATGAGAAGCAATACTAACTAACCACGCCTAACCACGCCTATCTAGAGAGTCAGCAAACTAAGGAACCTCATGTCCTTGACACAAAGTGTGGCTGGCAGATAAATTTCTTAGGCCACCTTGCTAAATCCTAGAATGAGAAATTCAATTAACTCCCTCTTGAAATCAGTCCAATCAGTCATTCAACAAAAATAGCTACTGTGTATCATCTATGTGCTAGGCATTGTGATGAGTGCTTGGGAAACAAGAATGACTAAGATAAACAGATTAATGCCCTCATGGAGCTTTAAGTGAAAACCACAGACATTAAACACATCAACAAGTGAGTAAATAAAACAACAAACATGTGGGATGAAAGTGTTAATAAGAAATCATTATGACAGAGCAGGATGGGATATGCTGCTGGAGATAGGTGCTACAGGTCAAAGGTCTCCCTGAAGAATAGACATTTAGATGTGCTCTAAATAATGAGAAGATGAATACTCAGAATGACATACCAGGCTTTTGAACAGCAAGTGCAAAACTCAACACACATGCACACTCTTACACACATGCACTCTCACTCACGCCCAGGCCAGTTAGGCTAATAATCTCACTGGCTTGGATCTTATGTGTAATTCATTTGCCCATTTGTCCACTGGGGGTGGAGTAGCAAGCCCCCTCTATCATAACCAAAACACCTTCTCTTTTGATTATACAAATAGTGAATAAGCCTGTTAGTTTATGAATCTTTCAAATGACTGGGATTTAAGTCCTACTTATATGTTTTTCTCTGCTTTGATCTTCTAAGAGGGCTATTTATTTCTAATTCAAATTTATATAATCTTTCTAGAACCCAAAATAGCACTCCAGCAGTTCTCATCACCTTGGATATTGAAAATAACTGCTTGTTACTTTTTAAAGTTGGTATATGCAAGTTCTTAAGAAAATCTAGAAGTTGTTTTCCATACCTCGATGATTAACTGGATCTTTAGCTACGTAGGCAACATAGTCTGTAGTATCCTATAAAAAAGGGAAAATGATGGAATTTTAAATAAATGGATTGGAGTACTGAAAGATAAAAGAGTACATTTATTCAGGACATTACACTGAAGAAATGACTTAAATACTAACATTTCTGTCTCAAGAGAAAAGAAAAGCATCCTAGGAAGAAAAACAAACATTTGCTATATAGTTTGGCACTTGTGGAGTTCACATTCTCACCTCTTGGTAAGAAATATGAAGAATGAAAATTTAGAGGCAGACCATATCATCAGAAATAAAAGCAAATAAATGTAGGGAATATTTCAGGGCACATATTCTTTTAAAATGGTTATAGAATCTACTGTCTCCTGTGTTGAAAGGTGAAAAACCAGGTGATTATACAATCACTAATGTGTCATAAACTAGAATTTTCCAGTTGTCCAAATAGGTATCATGTGCACCAGAAAATAAGTCAATTATGTGCATGATGAGTGCTACAGGTGTTGCTCCTGGCACTGCAAATTAACTCAAGAAACAATAAAGTGAAACTACAAGGTATTTTTTTATTTGATCAATAAAAAGGAAAAAATTATTTTTAAAAAGAGAAGCCATAAAATCCTAAGGATTCAAAAAGAGGTGTTGTTGAGTTTTGTAAAAACCAACAAGCAAAAATCCACTTGGTAATTCTGACTTTTATTGAAAACAGTAAGCTGATGAAAGATAAGATTTTAATAATTAAAGATGCTTTTTGTTATCTCAGTTCTCAGGGAAAAAATACACACAGTGCCATTTGCAGAATTAGAAGTATGACTCTCTAGAGGGAAGATGCAATCAACTGGCAGGAAATAAAAGTCCATGTTTGTAATACCCTCAAGGACAATCACTTAATAACCCACAATGAATCATACAGGAAGCGGATCTCAGGGTCAGCATAACTTGTCTTCAGTTATTTTTTAAAAATAACACACACCTAAGTAAGTTACTCTTATGCAAAACAATAAAAGTAGGTTTGAAATACCTTCTAAATAAGAAAGGTCATGTCTATGAGCTTTGTCTTATATTAACTGAGAAGGAAAGCAACATTTGTTGGGGACTTGGCTTTAAAGTTAAAGAGGTGATAGGAAGCCAGCAATGCTGTCAGGTATATAGATGATAGGAGAGAGGTTGTGGGGCCTCGCTGGATTTCAATTCCCTCATCTTCCAAACAGTTTCCAATTTCCTTTTAGTTTCAAAATTCTATTAACTGTAAATATCTGGGAGAGTTTAAAGAATGTTAAAAGTAAAGCACAAATAATGAGGAAAAAACATAGGCAAATGTCTTTAATTTGGGCAGACTCCTAATGCATTTTTGAGACAGAGGAAGTATATACAACACAGAAACATCACCAAGGGATGATAGAAAGAAGATAAGTAAACTGTTTCTGAGAAGAGCATAAAGGTGAGGGTGAGTGGAGATCAAGAGGTGAAGAAGAATAGCCAGTTTACTTTTTCAACTTGGGCAGGAATCTGGTGGGAACCAGAGGGCTGTATTGCACCACAGAGACTTTTCTTCCTACCCCTGATACCCAGTTTGCTGTAAAGTTGTAAACTGTTGTAAGTGAGTTTCCTAAAATATATATAAGGACATGCACTAGTTATAGGAGTTCCTCTGCCACTATATGCCAGGCACGGTACCAGCAGTTCACATGCAGCAGCATTTCACTTAATTCTCACAACACTGTGAGTCCTGGGTGATCATCTTTCACTTTACAGATGAGGGTGGGGTGGCACAGACACAAGTCTGTCAAGTTGACTTGACCCCAAAGCCTGGTACTCCACCCTATTGCCTCCTTGGCCTGAGGATAAAATTGTAATGGGGATGGGGGGAACCTCTCCTGCCAATACCTAAGGATACTCTAGTTTTCTATTTTAAATTCAAATCAGTAGGCTTTCTCTCCAGCTATAGACAGAGAGCCCAGGGGTCCCACTTAATTCAGTAGGCACAACCTTTCCCATGATGACTACGATATCTTTACTGATGGCTTTTGGTATGGGGAGTGCCTTCGTGGGGTGAAAGAAGTAAAGAACTGAAGGCACAGGGAGACAGTCTAAACAGAATTAGGGTTCTGGAGCACTCTGACAGACATGAAGGGCAAGCCTAGTGCTTAATGATAATTTGCACACTAATCTGAAAATGACAGCAACTCTTGAAACTTAAAGAGGGAGATTTAAATCATAGGATAATTATTTTTCACACGACACTTAAAGAACACATTACTTTAAACATCTTAGTGAAATATTTGCATTCCTTTCTGGATGACCTAACTGCAGTAGATTAGGAGGAGGAGAGGATGCTGGTCCTTTCAGGTTAGACCCAGTCAACCTGCTGTGCTACCAAACGGACCCCCTAGTGTCGCTGTTGAGGCCAAGTTACAAGGCAGGATGGACAGGGGGTCAGAGTCAGTTTGAGCTCACGTTGCAGCTCCTAAACTCAGTCAGCTGCCTGCCCTCTGCTTGTTAACAAACCCACAATCAGCCATCTGTGGATTCTTGCAGGAAATGTTAGTCTCTTAAAATTTGGTTTACTTTCAAATGGTGACAACTTCAGACAAATATTTTCATTAAAAACAACTACACCCCAAACTGAAAGGGGAGGAAGCAGTAAAGCCCAAAGATGAAATTGAGTATCTATTAATAAAAGAAATAAAACAATTATTTGAAATCCTGAAAGGCTGATTTTCTTTCACATGCTTCAAAGAAGTTCTGTGGTAGGTTGTCTAGGCTTGGCATGCTTAAATACTTTAAGTCACTGGTAGCCAAGTAATTACTGAAGTGCTTTTTAAGAATGGGCTAATTTAAATAGCACTTAGGTATACATCAATATCCAAGGCAAGAACTTGCTTAAATACTTAGATGCCAGTAAAGGAAGCAACCACAAACAGTAATGTCACAACTTTTTTCCTTTTAAAGATAAGTAATTATTTTTATTTTTAAATACATATTAAATAAATTAAAACTTTGCGGAGACACCAGATTTTATTTTTACTCCCATTTTGTGCCTCTCTTGGATTTTTGGATTACATGTCCTATCATTTATGCCCCTAAATTTATTCCTCAACTGGAAGAAACCAAATGTAGTAGATAGAAAAATAATTAACTATTAAATTGGAATGTGTGCCTCATTTCTGAGGGATATAATCTTTAATAATAAATGCTTTGTAGAGAAGGCAATACATTCTCAGTAAGAACAGGGTCTGCTTTATTTTATTGACATTATTGATGGCAAGCAATATGAAAATCATACTCTTCCCTTTTCTAGCCTCCCCGGATATAAGGGAAAAAAACCCAGGTTAGAGCAGAAGAGCAAAATCCTCCTACTCCCTCAATTTAAACAGATGTTCTCCTTCAGTCACAAACTCCCTAGGTTCAAAGCCCACAGTTTTGTTTTGGTTTTTGTGCTGGTCCAGAAATGATGCAGCAGAGAGTCGGGAAATGACCCTCCACTCTGTGAAGTGACTTGGAGAGAGAGAGCGACCCAGCACAGTCCCCACACAGCTGATGGGAAATGAGCACCACATGGGCTCCAGGTTAGGAGGAACTGCAAGTCCTCTCTTCCAGCCCAGCAGTCCTCCATGAGTTTCTGCCAACCAGGTTCCTCTTTCTAATTAGATGTAGTTGCCTAGGTTGACAGCCTCAATGGTAAAAAGGCTTCCTCTCATATGCCAAATTCAACTGATTAGTAGAATCTGCCTGGAACTCTGGGTTGAGAAGAAATTTGACACATGTATAATATACTTATTTACCATAACTTAGACCTGACAACAAGAAACTTTTGAGGCGATAATTTCATGACTAGTAACACAACAGAAGGTTATTAACTTATCTATTCATTCAGATATTTTAAAAATCAGTGACAGGAAATATTTTATCAAAAACAAACTTGATTACCTGCTACATGTAGCTATTCACAAATTGTAGTAAGATATTTGGAAAACACATGTAGCAGCTAACATGCTACATAGAGAAGTTTTTAACTCAGAAAAAGAACATTTATGAATCAATACTTACAGGATCCCCTCCAGAGGCAAATGAAATAGATTGCATATGATGATTGGCAATAATCTGGAAAAGGTAAACAAATTAAATATGTAAGATGCCAAAATTACTTCTCATTCATTCTAAGGGTAAGGGGCATGTATTTGTTCATTTGTGCCGGCTCAGCATCTTTTTGGAAACCACTCCACCCACATTCTGTAATAATCTCATTTAGATCACGAGGTTCAGGTGAGTTTCACTCACTAAGTTTCATCTCACTGTCCCTCCATGATGCATATTATCAGCACTACCCAATTAGACACTGCATACGGGAAAGGGAAAGGGACATTTGCAAGAGTACCCAAGTTCGAAATTAGCAAGAATCATGCCAGGCTTTTTGGAAAACCTCACTCAACAGTATGAATAAAAACTGAACAAGCATAGATCACCTTTATGAATGAGAAGAGAAATTGTACAGATATGAATAATCTATAACTTCCATGCAATTCTGATTAAAATTCCACCAATATCATTGAAGGAACTTTTCATACTGCTTCTAAAATTCACATAGATGAATAAATGTGCACATAGAGCTAAAGCAAGTTTTTAAAGAAAACAAAGAGGCGAGATTTTTCTTATCAGGCAAAAGACATATTCAAGCTGTTTCTAAAATTTGTATGGAAGAATAAATGCGTGAGAAGTGCTAAGGCAATTTTTCAAGAATAGAGGCAAGAGTTTCCTTATCAGCAGGACATAATTATGAAACTATAGAAATTCATACAACACAAGCCTAAAAACAGACTCATATTCTTAGATTTTTAGTCTGTGATGAATGTGGTACACAGCAGACAAAAGGAGTGGCGCTGGCTGAATTAGCTCTCTCAAAAATATCGGGAGACAAATCTCTGAGGAAGGAAAATCCATCTCAATAGAAAGAAAAAGATACACAAAATACCTTAAATTTGATTACATAAAAACCCATTTTAAAGCCTGTGTATGAGAAAGCACCTCCTGAAACAGGAAGGACACACAACAACAGGCTGGGAGAATATATTTACAACATCTAAAACAAAGTATTCCCATAGTTTATAACTAGTAAGAAAAAGAAATCAACCCAAAATAAGACCTGTAAACTTTCAGAAGTAATAAAATGTCTGATAAACATATTGAAAGAAAATCTCCAGGAAATCAAGTCTAAGGAAAATAAAACAGGATACCATGAAATTGATAGATTTGTTAAATTTCAACAAAATCATACGTGGGAAAGGTGTCGATATTTTCAAACGTTAGTTAGAGCTTACATGTGTACAGCAACTTTGGAGAGCAATTTGACGTTATTTATTAAAAGCAAAGTATGCATGCCCACTATCTGACCTTTCACTTCTAGATATTTACTCTAGAGAAACATTGTCATGTATGAATGTTCATTGACCGAAGGTTATAACATCAAAAAATCAGAAATTTGTTCATAGTTAGGTCAACTATGAGTACAACTAGAGTACAGCTATACAAAAATTAGAAATTTGTTCATAGTTAGGTCAACTATGAGTACAACTAGAGTACAGCTATACAAAAATTACAGAGGGTTGGCTGGTGTGTTTTCTAAGTTGAAGACATGAGACAAAAAAGAAGCACAGAAGACCCTACCAACTGGGAAAAGATCTTTGCACACAATACATCTGATAAAGGACTGATAACAAAAATTTACAAGGAACTCACACAACCCAACAAAAACAAAGCCAATAACCCAATCAAAAAATGGGCAGAAGAGCTAAAAAGGCACTTCTCCAAAGAAGAAAAGCAAATGGCCAACAGATACATGAAAAAATGCTCAACATCACTTATAATCAAGGAAATGCAAATCAAAACCACTATGAGATACCACCTCACACCTGTGAGGATGGCACACATTAAAAATACAGGC
>PVIJ01017390.1:0-29540 GCA_004024925.1 Scalopus aquaticus
GGGCCTCCCCGGTGGCGCAGCGGTTAAGCGCTGCGTTGTGGAGCTGTTGGCAGCAGCGATGCGAGTTCGACACCCGGCCGGGGAGAATCCCATATGGTGCGGCAGACCTCTCCTGCCTCGCCCGCTGCTCCCCTCAGCAGTGTATTTCTGATCTGCCTGTTCTGCTCCCCACTCTGTCTCTGGTGAACCCTCTCGCCGCCCCACGCCTCTGGCCTGTACCCCAACTTGTATGTATAAATAAAAAATAAATCTTAAAAAAAAATAGTGGAAGATAAAGCCATCTTTCACAATAAGCTTCATAGATGTTTTAAATTAATGTTTCAAAAATGACTTGAATGTGTTAAATTACTATATAGAGATTAGATGTTGTGATACTCTGTTTTGAAGGCTGTATTTATACTTGTATATATGGTTCTATGAGTTAGGAATAAAAATAAATTGGCCCAGGTGAAAAAGGAGTAATGAGATAAAAATGAATAGTTCATTCATTTTCTAGAGTGAAGGAGGTAATAGAATAGCAAACTGGTCCAATGGGAGTTCCCATGAATGACTTGGTTGGTGAGAGAAAAGCCTCTTATCACTCTTGGCAAGCTTCTATCTTAGATACCTTGTTTTCTCTTTGAATTGATTTGAGGAAAGCTTTCTTCTTACATGAGTACTTATTTACTCATGCATCCAAGCAAGTTTCTAAGAAACAAGGATAAAACAAATGCTTTTCCAGTTCTGATGGAAGCGATCACTTATGACAATGAAGCCACCCATTTTACAGCTGCTGGATCTGGCTATGGTGTGGTGGTGGCCACCATTTTGTCTAGACCGTTCCTCTCACATTGGTTCATATAAATTGACATCATGATGCTAATTGCCAAGGGCAATGAGTATAGAACTCAGAGTACAAATTTGGAGCCAGACTATGTGACCTCATGACAATTATTTAACTCCTTTTGTCTCAGGTTTCTTGTTTTAACACTTTGTGGTCTGCTCATGTATTAGTACGTGTTTTTGTCACCAGTATCAGGTGGCCGCTCACGTATTAATATGTGTTCATCTAGTCTCCTGTTTTTCACGCCACGGTGGATTTATTTGGAACTATTAGGAGCTATTTCCTTGATCATACTCAGTCTAGAAGCTTTACACATTGTTTTGGTGAAAGTGTAAGATGTTTTATGAGACATATTAGTTTTTTTAATATCCAGTAGTTCAGGAGTTGTGTGTATTTTATTGAATGCTTATACCATTCATGCGGTGGCACAGAAAATGGCTGGCCCCAAGGGCTGGTAAATTTAAAGGGCACCGGCACACAAAGTGTTAAAGCAATTATGATAATTGTACACCTACTTTATGATAGTTACAAGGATTAAATGGTAATTCATAAAAATACCACATAGTAAAAAGTATCTGTTAGATTAGATTTTTCTTTTTTTAAAGATTTATTTATTTATGCATACAAGAACAGGGGTGTAGGTCAGAGGTGTGGATGGTGAGAGGATTTGCCAGAGACAGAGTGGGGAGCAGAACAGGTGGAGCTACTGAAGTACACTGCTAAGGGGAGCAGTGGGCTAGGCAGGAGAGGTTTGCTGCACCATGTGAGAAGCTCCCTGGCCGGGGATCGAACTCATGATGCAGTGGCTCTAGATAGCTTCATAGTGCTGCAACTTAACCCGTTGCACCACCAGGGAGGCCCTAGATTTGATTTTTCTTTAAGTGTCCCGATAGGCTGTATTTCCAAGTTACTGGTGTGATATATTGTACCTGTGATAAAATCCAGGTCCTTAGACAATGAAAAAGGAAAAGCATGAGGTGTGACCATGACATCCCAGGCCAGAGATGCACATTTAACTTTGTACAGTGCCACCTTCATCTACAATTTTGTTGAAAGATATTAATTATTGATTTAAAAAAATGGAATTAGTTACCTTTAGAGATAGTTTATATTTTGCTTTTAGAAAAGGGAAAATGAATGACTATTTTGTGCTTACACAAAACTTCTATTTCAATTCTAAATGAATTATAAGTGTTTGCACCTACACATCAAAGCTCAGCAAGATGATATTTTGCAGGAATACTGGAATATGATACTGATAGTTAATCTGAGTCCAAATGTTATGGGACGTTAGATGGTTAGATGGCTGTAGGTAAGGATAGTAATGTAATATTTGTTTATTTAAGGAATTTACTTTTTGTGGAACATATGTAGAAGTTTTGAAAATATCTCTTAAGGTGTAATTATTTCAGAATAAAAAAATAATGTTAGAATTAAATGACCTAGAGTCATAACCAAATTAAATTCCAAGCAAAAGAATATAGATAAATACACAGGACGTTTAGTGTCTCATAAAGGAAAGAAGGTAGAACATTGGTAATATGATAACCAATTAAAGCAACTGTTTGCTGTGATATATACTGAACCTCATGGTGGAAAATGACTCTAAAGTATCAGAAACTGAAGTATCACTAAGAGCAAAGGAGAATTATGAGACCTGACAATGAAAACAAGAGGAAGCAAGAGGAAAAAAATGAGTAAAATACCAATGACAATTTATGATTACTCTTAATAATTTAAAGTATTTCAGTGTAAGAATTCAACTTCTTCCCAAATTCAGGAATGCAGCCAACCTTCAAATGGAGACTCCAATGTAAAACTGTATAATGTAGCCTGCAATTGAAACTATTGCTAATGTAGACAAAAGAAATAAAATGCAGCCTTTAGAAAAAAAAAATTCTAACATTACACTGACAGAGGAAATATATGTGAGGATTGAGTTGATTCTTGATCATTTTTTTCAACACACAAAACACAAGTTTAAAGTGTAGGATACCCATTTACAAGTGTACCCATCACCTGTGTGCTTGCTCTCAGATACACTCTTCTCCCTTCTAGTGCTTAGTCCTGCAGCAGCTGTCATGTCTATGTTCCTCCCTATGGTCTCTGGTTTCGGTTAAGTTTGGCAAATAGGAGGCCTTAGAGGAAGACTGGAAGAACCCAACCCTCTCTCACCCTCTCCCTGAGAATATAAATCTCTTCTTTCCTCTCCCTATCTCCTCTTTTCCCTTTATACCTTTCTCTTCCTTCCTTCCCTTTTCCTCTCCTACCACTTCCTTCCTTTGAGAGGTAAGTCCAGAGCATCTCTAGCTTTCAAAGATTTCAGCTCTCTTCAGATGTCTTTTTTGACATGGTTTTGTCTTTGCATATGCCTTTCTCTTCTTAAAGACTTTTACTCCCTTCTCCAAACTTCTAATGTATTCCTTGAAGATTCAGATCAAACGGTACCTCTCTTCTGAAGCTTTCTCAAGGCCCGTCAGATAAAGGAATTTTCTCCTCCCTATGTGGCCTCATAGCCTTGTCATACCTTATTTAAATCTTACTCTTCCTATTATTTATAATTATTTGATTTACACATGTGTCATTCCTACAGATTGGAAAGTTTTCAAAACCAGGGATCCTGTATTACTTACACCAGTATTCCTGGTATAAAAGCAATGCCTGGGATGTAGTTGGTACTCCACAAATGTGGGAATGAGAAAGAAAGAAAAGAGGAAGGAAAAAATAAAGGAAAAAGGGAATTATACAATATGCTTTAGAAGGATAAATATCCTTTTTAAGAAGTAAAACTCCCAGGAAAAAAAGGTTAATTTCTAATCAAGGGGGAATAATTCCCGTAAACTTGAGATCCTTACTAGGTGTATTCAAGCAACATGAAACTTTAAGCTGTTAGCCACTGATTTTCCACTTAAGGAATGTGCAAAGGTAAGATACTAAGCAGTTTAAATAAGATCTTGAATAATTCTTTGAAATCATAAAATCACCTTTCCTACTTTCTTTTTCTTTCCCTCCCTCCCTCCCGCCTTTCCTTCTTCCCTCCCTTGCTCCCTCCCTCCCACCCTTCTTCCTCTCCCTCTCTACCACCCCTCCTTTCCTCTTTCCCCTTTCCTTTTTCTGAAATGTGAGTAAAGGGCATTATTGGATAGACTGTGGATTTCTAGAACATGTAACCATTGGAAATTTCATGAAAGAAGGTGCTAAATTTGCTAAAGACACTTTTTCTTTCATGTGCATGTTATTAGGACTTTGGTAAGATGAGAAATAGGTTTTGTTTCTCATTACAAAGCAAGAAATGGGCTTTTGTAATCACTGAAAAATAAACATGAAAAGATGGGAGGAAATCTCAAGTCTGTTTTCTAGCTCATCAACAGTGATATTGAACTTCAGGTGTTTAAAATAATGTCTCATTATGACAAATGTCTCCTTAGTTATCTGAAAATTTTAAAATAGTCATAGCAAACTTGTGCTCATTTTAGATGCTCTTCACTGCAATTCTCTTAGTTTAGAATTATCTTCACTTCAGGCCTTCCCAAGGCTGTTTATTCATTTAATAACGCTTTCAGTTTGAAACCCCCTCCCATAATCCTTACTGACTTTAACAATCAAAAGGTGTGAATTCCTTGTAAATTTTTGTCATTAGTCCTTTATCGGTTGTATTGGTGCAAAGATCTTTTCCCAGTTGGTAGGGTGTCTGTTAGTTTTGGTTAATGTCTCTTTTGCTGTACAGAAGCTTTTTATTTTGATGTAATCCCATCTGTTTATTTTGTCCTTCACTTCCTTTGCTTTGGGGGATGTGTCTTTAAAGATTTTGCTGAGATGTATGTCGTGTAGAGTTTTGCCTATGTTTTCTTCTATAAATTTTAAGGTTTCAGGTCTTACATCCAGGTCTTTTATCCATTTGGAGTTGGCTTTTGTGCAGGGTGTGAGGTAGTAGTCTAGTTTCATTTTTTTTTTTTGCATGTAGCTGTCCAGTTTTCCCAGCACTATTTATTGAATAGACTGTCCTTGTTCCACTGCATTTTCTTTGCCCCTTTGTCAAAGATTGGTTGGTCATAGATATGTAGCTTTAATTCTGGGTATTCTGTTTGGTTCCATTGGTCTTAGTGTCTGTTTTTGTTCCAGTACCATGCTGTTTTAATTATTATGGCTTTGTAGTATAGTTTGAAACCAGGGAGTGAAATTCCTCCATTTTTTTTCTTTTTAGTCAGGAGGGCTTTAGCTATGCCAGGTTTTTTGTTGTTCCATACTTCCTCACACAACTCAACAAAAACAAAGACAATAATCCAGTCAAAAAATGGGCAGAAGAGCTCAAAAGCCACTTCTCCAAAGAAGAAAAGCAAATGGCCAACAGGTACATGAAAAAATGTTCAACCTCACTTATAATCAAGGAAATGCAAATCAAAACCACAATGAGAAACCATCTCACAACTGTGAGGATGGCACACATTAAAAATACAGGCAACAACAAATGCTGGAAAGGATGTGGAGAAAAAGGAACTCTTCTACACTGCTGGTGGGAATGTGAACTGGTCCAACCACTATGGAAAGCTGTATGGCAGTTCCTCAAACTGCTAAAAATGGAACTTCCATACGACCCAGCTATATCACTTTTGGGAATCTACCCAAATGACACAAAAACACTAACTCAAAAGGATACATGCACCCGTATGTTCATTGCGGCATTGTTCACAATAGCAAAGGTATGGAAGCAACCCAGATGTCCAAAAATAGATGACTGGATCAAGAAGATGTGGTACATATACACAATGGAATACTATTCATCATGGAAAGAAGATAAACACATGCAATTTGCAGTGACATGGATGGAATTAGAGGTGATCATACTCAGTGAAATAAGCCAGAAAGAAAGAGAAAAATATAGAATGGTTTCACTTATAATAGGACTGTAAGGAAACCAAATAGGAGAGAGACACTCAGCGGGTAGGGGGGCGGATGGGGGGAAGAGGAGACTAAGGACACAAAATGGAATAGAAAAGGACACAAGGGACCATGGAGATGGATCACGGGTGAATTGGTGGTGGGTTACCCAAGGGGAATACAAAATGTAAAAGATATAAATAACAATAAATATATATATTAAAAAACAAAACAAAAGGTGTGAATTCCATCAATCCCAAGCTTAAAGAGAAAGAAATAGTGATTTTTTTTTAGTATGGCTCCTTAAATAACATAGCTAAAGGTTTTAAAACAAATTAAATTTAGATTGAATAAGAACATCTCATTGCATGTTATTTCACCATGTACTTATTAAGGAGGGGAGGCTGTTTTACTTTCTTTTTTTTTTTAAGATTTATTTATTTATACATACAAGCTGGGGTACAGGCCAGAGGTGTGGGGCGGCTAGAGGTTCACCAGGAACAGAGCAGGGAGCAGAACAGGCAGATCAGAAATACACTGCTGAGGGGAGCAGTGGGTGAGGCAGGACAGGTCTGCAGCACCATGTGGGATTCTCCCTGGCCGGGTGTCGAACTCGCATCGCTGCTGCCGACAGCTCCACAGCGCAGCGCTTAACCGCTGCGCCACCAGGGAGGCCCCTGTTTTACTTTCTAACTGATTTAAATGTTTCAGAAAAACAAAGACAAAATGAAAATAAAAGAATAATAATAGTAATAATAATAATAATAATTTTGTAACCCAGAATCCAGACCACTGACAAAGTAGATTATATTATCTGGAAAACCCTTAAAGCTATTTAATGCTGTTTGATTAAATGTTAGGTTTACACTCTGGACCAAACTGGCTACATCGTAAGCAATAGGAACAGAGAAGTCCTCCCCTCAGTGAACTGACATTGCCTTAGATTCATCAATATCCATTTGCATACTTAAATCCCACCCAACAGAGTGTTCAGCCTTTGTTTCGGGAATATTCGATCCAGACATAGGCATGATGTGGTCATGAAGATAAACTGTACTTCACAAGTAATACTCGAGACTGTTCTACCCTGTCTAAATGCAAACGGTCCTTAAGGAAATTGAGGCAGAGCATTGAGAGGGATTTCACATCTCCTTGCTTGATTCAAGTAATAAAATTCTCTTTTACACCAATTTCTGACCTGGTCTGTTCAATTGGACAACACAAAACAAGCTATAAGTCTCCTAAGCTTGGAAACAATTTTACACCATTTCTAGTTAAAAATTAATAATATTAAATAGGATTTAGCTTCATGAGCTCCTGAAAAGTTGCCCTTTTCTACTTTCCTAACATCACATCCAATAAATGTACAAGCTGAAAGAGAAACAGAAACCCATAGCTTCATTCAAGATGGAAATTTGAAGTCTATTTCTCTCTTTTTACTTGCAGAGTAAGAGATGAGAAAACAATTATATAGTCACTATACATATATACTCGACAAAGCAATTTTGACACAGCTATAGATAGTCTTCTAGGTGATTTAAAAATATCAGAGAATATGGTCAGCTTGGATTGTGTATTTCATATGCTTTTATAGGAAAAGAAAAGAAATGAGGGATTTAGTTGAGTTTATAATATATTAGATTCGTTTTTTAGTTAAGTGTCTGGAAGCAGTGGACTTAATGTAATAAAGGTTTTCTTTAACTGGCTGTCCATAATATTAAATCCTGGGTTTGAAGGACCATAATGCTAAATGCCTAAAATATGCTCAAGGATGGAATGAGGTTCCTCTGTGGAATAAATAATGTTCGATTAAATCCATTTTTTGCTTACAGGATAAAATATTGTGTCTGACAAAATTAAATTTCTTCCATAGCCCACACATTAGCATAATGTGGATTTTCCACCATTGCCTTTATATATGAAATAGTGTAAACTATAACGAGTGAAAGTCAGTATAGGTTGTTTCAGTAACAATTCTCCAGTGCTTTTGCAAATTTTGGTGGCAGAACAACTCTTTGTGGTTGAAAAAATTATTGTGGATGACCCAGAGGATGGGTGGGACATGTTTGTTTTTTTTTTTCTCAGATAAAATAGCAACCACAGAAAACTGACATGCACAGAAAACAATCTTTACTGTCTTCATTCCTATAAATGCACCAGAAGATTAAGTTAGACTATTTCCCCTAATAAGTGATTTATAAGGAAAGTTGCTATTAATGCAAGCCAATCAGAGTTTAGAGGTAGCATGATAAAAGGCATGTGTGGACAGGTCTCTAAGAAATACTGGAAGAAAGCAACCTCACAACAAAATTAGTTATAGAATAAACAGCAAGACAGAGCCACAGAACAAAACTGAATATTTTTACCACACTTAATTATAGGCAGTGATGTATGCAGTTCTTTAGGGCTTATATTTTGAAATTAGTTTCAGTAAGGTATATGCATATGGACTAAAAATCATTTTTTCCATAGGTACAATTTTATTAATTTTGACAAATGCTTAATGTTACAACTATAATTAAGATATAGAGCATCCGTATCATCCCCAAAAGATCTTTTTGAAGTCAATGCCTCCTACAATGTCATATAAATATAGTAATATGTAGTTTCTGAGTCTGAGTTCTGGTCTTACTGCATTTATTATAATGCTTTTGATCAATAGCATGTATTAACTTTTATCAGTAGTTCATTGTTTTTGGTATTGAGCTGTGTAATATTCCATTGCATGAATATGCCATACCTTGTTTATCCTTCTGAGAGAGAATTCAGCATTGAATATCCATTCAATAGATGAGTCAATAGACAACTGGGGTGTTTACAATTTGGGGCAATAATAAGTAAACGTGTAATTTTACATTTGCTTTTGTAAGGAGAATATTTTTTTGATATATATGTTCATTTATCTTGGGTAAATATTTACATATTGGGTTTCTAATTCATATAGTAATCATGTATTCTATTTTATAAGAAACTATCAAACTGTTTTTCAAAGTGGTTATACCATTTTGCCTTTCCACAAGCAATGTATGTGAGTTTGAGTTGCTTCACATTCTTGTCAACATTTGATAGTTCCAGATTTTATTATTATTGCTGTTGCTATTTTAGCCATGCACGGATATAGCTTAGTATCTCCTTGTGCTTTTAATTTTCTCATCCCCAGTGAAATAATGATGAGCATCTTTTATATGTACTTATTTATTTTTTGTATGTATTTATTTGAAACATCAGTTTAAATCTTTTACCCATGTCTATTTTATGGTTTGTGTCTTATTAAGATAAAATAATTCTTTATGTATTTTGGAAACCAATACTCTATCAGTTATTTGTTTTGTAAACATTTCTCCCAGTCCATAGTTTGTTTTCTTAGTAGTGTCTTTCAAAGATCAGAAGTTTGGGTTTTGATGAATTCTAATTTATCATTTTTCTTTGATATTTCTTGCTTTTTATTATATATCTTAGAATTGTTTTCTGACCTAATGTGATAAAGATTTTCTGTGATTTCTTCTTCTTAAGTTTCAAGTCTTAAGTTTTACATTCATGTGAATAATCTATTTGAGTTAACTTTTTGCAGATGGAGAAAGGATTATTGTTCTATGGACTAAGGACACCCATATCTTCTCAAGGGACTGTCAGGTTTTCAAAAATGCATGGTGCAAGACAAAATAACATA
The DNA here is from genome assembly GCA_004024925.1 of Scalopus aquaticus. Classification (NCBI taxonomy): domain Eukaryota; kingdom Metazoa; phylum Chordata; class Mammalia; order Eulipotyphla; family Talpidae; genus Scalopus; species Scalopus aquaticus. Next base: position 9,372 of record PVIJ01017390.1, read on the forward strand.
CGTTTTTAAAAAGATGAAAAAATGGTCCATGATATATAATGTAACTAAATGCCATTTTTAAGTAGCTAAAAATGGCAAATTTAGATTGTTGTATAAATGATGCAAGAGGAATCAGATATGTTCTGTTATCACAGAGCTTAATTTCTTCTTTTGCTTAATTTTGTTTTGATTCCTATGTATATTCTCTTGGCATAAATATTTTTGGTCAAAAATTCAGATTGTATGTCAGTGAATTGAATCCAAACTTTGCATTGTTTTTGACACAGTCTGACATAGCAATGATAAAAATTTCAAAACATGGGTTTGCCTGTTGGATTTTCAGTAAATACATCTCTGAAATGCAAAGTGGGTCAAGTATAAAATTCATCTTCCTGATTGTTTGGTTGCTTCAATGAGAGCATACAAATTAAAGTGCTTATAAGCCCTTTTAAGGGCAGTATAATCCATACTATTTTTCATAATATTTTTTCAACTTTAGAATTAAAAAAATGAAATAACAAAATCTCTGTTATCTAGAGGTAAATTTTTATGTATCTTCTTCTTACATTTTCCTAAGCATATATGCATACACACACACACACACATACACACACACAAATATGCATATTTTTCATAATAGAATATATCCTATTTGGTAATTTTATAAAAGCAAACACGTCTATGTACATGTATGTGTATATAAATTTATACTTGGTATCAGTGCATTATATTTTTAATTTGTTTTTATAATTTACAATCTTTAGTTATGAGCACTCTTTTATTGGAAAAAAATTATGTAATGATATTCCATAAAACCAAATGCTATGAAGCTCTTTGGTCCTACAGACTCCAATATGTGAAATAAAATGAAAAATATGCATATTTTCCCAGTAAAATAATTGACTAAAGGGATGTTTTGATTGCTTTCCCAACAATTGCTAAACCACAATGCAGTGAGAATTTCTAACTAAATCAAAGCTTATATCACTTCAGTAAAAATATTGTATGAAGGTGGCCCTCATTCTTTACTTTTGAAGTAATTCTCGTGTCTTAAATATGGCTTCATATAATATAGTGTCTGGCCATATAAACTGTCTGAAAAGAAGATAGGAAATCCTAGTGCTAAGGTAACTTGCAATATGTTATTATACATGCTTTCAATTCATTCTACCATCAGAAAGCATTTGATAGTCAGTCTACAATAAGGCAGCACAAAGGACTATGGTGATGGTGCATGGGTGAACTGGTGATGGAAATTCTAGGGGTACTACACCTGGGAAAATGTGTTCACTTCTCTTCATGGAGATAGAGCACTGTTTCGTACTGCTGGAACATTGCTGAATTACTTATCTGGAAAGCTGAAAGTTTTTCATTTTTTGTTAATTGTTCAGTCACATCAATATTTGTAAGTCACATTCTTATTGACAAAGAATTTTCATTCTTTATATTGAGATGACAATGTTGAAAAGATCAACTATTACTTTAATCCATCATCACAGTTGTACTAATATCCCTTTGTTTTCTTTAAAAGTCTGACCAACACAAATTTCTCGTAGTTGAATATGAACTTATTTGTTGAATAAAAGCAAAGGCATGTATTGTTTGTTCAACAAAATCAAAGGTATGTATGACAGACACTTTTTTGATATGTGAGCTATAAATAAAAACAAACAAGTCTAGAAATCTCAAACAAAAGACAGCAAAGGAATACAGAAAATGCAAATAGGCATATACTAAATATTATTGGAAAATAAAGGAGGTAAGTGAGATTAAAGTCCACAAGAATCAAGTGAACAAAAAGATAAAGTATATTTAATAATTTCGGTCATGTACACAATAATTTCACAAAAAGTTCTGTATATCTTGTTAATAAAGACTTAGAAACAACCCAAATGCCCCCAAATAGATGATTGGATCAAGAAGATGTGGTATATATACACAATGAATACTATTCAACAATCAAAATAGGTAAACTAATACGATTCACAGAAACATGGATGGAATTAGAAGGGATTATGCTCAGTGAATAACTCAGAAGGAAAAAGAAGAATATTGAATGGTTTCACTTATAGGAGGAATATTAGGGAACCAAATAAGTCATCAGGGAAAAAAATAATGACAAAAAAGAAAAAAACAACCCACAACACAACAAAACAAAAATAAACTGACGAACTATAAAGCAGAGACTTTCTGTGGGGACGGGGTGGGAGAGGGACCAAAACAAGGGGGGGAAGAGCACAAGGGACTATGGTGATGGTACATGGGTGAACTGGTGATGGAAATTCTAGGGGTACTACACCTGGGAAAAGAAAACAAACGTTGTACAAAAATGAACAATAATGTAAAATATATATCAATAAATACCAAAAAAAAGAATAATAACCACACCCTTTTTCTAAAATAATCCATATATAAAATTATATTTAAAAAGTTCCTAACTCCCAGAACTTATATAATATTTGATAATAATGTTTCTAGACAACTGGAGTGTGTGTATGTATTTGTGTGTGGTTAGAGTGAGTTAAAAGTAGTGATATAGTTTAACACAATAAAATTATTCTATGACTGCTATTTTTCAAGTAAAATATAATGAAATTTTTAAAGTTTTCAACAAATAACAAAAAAAAAGGAACAGCCTATCTGGAAAATTTGCTGTCTTTTAGATTTGTATTTTGAATTGAAGTATCAATTACTTACAGCTTATAGAAATTTCAAAGGAAGAAAATACTTTACCCTTTAAAATGAAAAGATCATCAACATTTCTCTCCTAGTTGTAAATCTTTCCATGTTAGACAATTTCTTTTTTTCTTCTAAATCATGTGGATTTAAGTACAGTTGCCTTTTTCCAAGATCTCCCTCAGTAGAATTGCATTTTTTATTGCATTATTTCTGTTTTTATGTGAAAAATTAAATTTACATTCAGTTCCTTTATCATATATTTTTTAAGTTTTTTCTTGACTTTTTTCTACATTTAAAAAGACATTAATTAATACTTTCCATCAGGATTTTAACATTGTTTTTTATTCTTGAGTCTTTTATTATCAATCTTATTTTTCAAGATAAGTTCATCATATTTAATATGTTGAACTATTAGATGTTTAATAATACATGTTTAAGAATACTCTCTGCTATCTTAAAGAACATTTCGGCTAGGCATAAAATTAAGGATTACTCTTTACATCAGAGCATTCCATGTTATTTTCTTAATCTTAAATGATGCTGTTGAAGAAACGAGAACATTTTTTCCTTCTTTTTAAAAAATATCTACTTTCTACAAGTAATTAAATGTATTAATTATATTTGTAAGATTCATTGTTTATTTTTCTGCTTTTATGGCATGAAAACTTGCTTTGAGAGGATATTTTAGCAGTTTTTTCCCCCTCCCCATTTTCTATTCAGGTTCAACTGTGGAAATAATTGGATTTTCTCTCCTTGTCTCCCATATTTATCTTTGTATCTATACTACATTATTTTTATTTGTTTTGCTATTTGTGTGATTTTAATGAGCATATATATCTTATTTTGGCATGTTTGAGTACATTTTAATACTTATGTGTGAGTGTGGTAGTTGGAAGATCTACTATGGGTTTGAATATATTTGGAATAGAACTCGACTGTATAACAAGATATTTTCTTTTCTTTCTTTTTTTTTTAAGATATATTTTTTTTATACATACAAGCTGGGTACAGGCCAGAGGTGTGAGGCGGCGAGAGGGCTCACCAAAGACAGAGTGGGGAGCAGAACAGGCAGATTAGAAATACACTGCTGAGGGGAGCAGCGGGCGAGGCAGGAGAGGTCTGCCGCACCATGTGGCATTCTCCCCGGCTGGGTGTTGAACTCGCATCGCGGCTGACAACAGCTCCATAGCACAGTGCTTAACCGCTGCGCCACCAGGGAGGTCCCGATATTTTATTTTCTTGCTCTGAGGATTTATCTACCCTCAGTTGAGATTTATCACAAAAAAATAACATTGGTCAACAAATTTTTACAAAAGTCATGTTACTGAAATAAAATTAGTCATTTCCTATCAATTTATATGTGCTCAACACGAATATGACAGTCAAATTCTTATTTTCACTCTAGATTTTTTTGTAATATGCAATGAATTGATGTTTATATCACAAAATGCATGCCAATAGTAATAGGCCTATGGTTAATACCTGTAAAAAATCAAGTCATAGACTACTTAGAATTCTTTGCTTGTCTCTTGTACAGCTGTTCGGGAATAGAATAGATGGAAGACGGTTTCCATTGTGCAAAAGCACAGCCATAACACTCAGTTTCGAAGAGTCTAGAAATAGTCTCCATTCTTGTGGGTCATGAGTGATTTCTAAGGCATTCAGGAGGCCCTCAATATCGGAACAGAATACCAGAGTACTTTCCTTTCTGAAGAAAGGCTCCAACTGCTGGTGGCGCTTTTGATAGAAAGCAATTGTGACTTCAAGATTCCATTATTGGAGTCTTGATCCTAGCAATTCTGCCTTGTCCTTGGATAAGTCTAAATCACGAACCAGGACATTTAGCTCTTCCTGTGTTAGTCTGTGTGGGGTTGATGATGCACCACAGTGAGAATCTGGATCACTGCATGCTGATGGAACAGGAGAAGAACTGGTCGGCTCACCCTTGTCTTCATCAGATGGATCAAGAGAATATTCTGCTGGAGGTTTTAGAATAGGAAGTCCCTCACCATGTGGAACTGTTCTCAATGCAGACGGAATGTTTGGGCACACTATTCTCGACTTCTTTTGCTTCGTTATTCCACTGGAAAGAGGAGGGACCAAGCAGAACAAACAGTCTTTTATGTGGTTGCTTGGCTCTCTCCACACCATGGGGACTGCAAACGGCATTGTTGATGGTCTTTTGCCATTTAACCATTGTGAAAGCTGTGTTGTACATGGAGCACAGCATATATGTGGGGCCCAAGGCTTGTCTTGGTCACCAACCTTGCATCCGAAGTCAAGATGATAAGCCTTCTTCACTTGAGAAGTGATCCTGTTCTTCTGGTTGGCAAATGTCACTTCCCCACAAGTAGAGCACAAATTGTCCACATTATTAACGCACTTTCGAGGCATTACTGTTCTGTATTGTGCCGAAATGGATAAAATAATAACAGTTCTATGGAACAGTAGCTTCAACTGTCTCACACAAAGTCTGAAATATTTTCAATACTCAACCTTTCCGACAGGACTTTCTATAGTGCACTGCTGACGACAGCTTACTTCAGCAGCCGCCTGGCAGTAGTATTGCATTGCATCAGAAAATGATGCAATCAACTCTCTAGATGATGTGCGAATGATGATACTATGCAATGTGATGCAATATTACTTTATTCTAGGCTGATTTAGGATGTTGTTGCAGTCCTACTGGATAAATTTACACGGTGACACATATAAAATGAATTATATGAAATATCTTCAAACCGAGAGCTAACAAAAATTTTCAGGGTTATATTCATGTTCAGCACACCAAGGTACTATAGATTAGGGCCTTTTTAAAGTCAGTAACCATCTCAATATTGGCCAGTGTAATTGATAAATATTCTGTTTTGTGATCTTCTAATACTTCCTCTCTGTGTTCTACCCTGTACTACCTGCTCTGCTTTGCTGGCTGAGAGCTGAGTTCACAGACAGTAGAAATAACATATTGATATGGCTATTTCTTTAACTCCCCCTTTTTGGCATTCTGTTAAACTAATATGTATTTCTTCAAGGTCAATCTCTATCTATCTCTCAAGGTAGATATCATCACCAAAATTCACCTCATTTTTTTCTCAGTTTAATGCAATCTGATTTTTCTCACCCTTCAACCGAAAGTGTTTTCTTCAAAGTAAAATTCTAGACTCAAAATCTAATGTGCATCTTTAATCTGGCTCTCCCTTAATGTGGTGTACCTCGAGATAAGAAAACAAGACAAAAGAAAACAAAAACATTTCTATCCTATATTTCTGAAAATATTTAACATTATAATTATCAATTAATCACTTGAAACTGAAATTTAAAATTCATTTTTGAGTCCTAGCTTCTCTTAGACTCACAAACTACTTTCCAAAACTGTCGTTTCTATCTTAAAACTATTTTTTACTTCTTATTTTCCACCAGGATCACCATCATTAAAGCAACAGCTAAAGGCAAATGTGTGTGCTAAATATGCTTGTGTTGTGTGTGTGCCTACATACACACACAGGGAGCACAGTGCAGGGTTGAGCAATGTGTCCAGAACTTTGTAGTAAGGAAATCTAGAAAGTTAAAATTCAATATACCGGTAAGTTTTATACTTCATAGTTGAGAATAGTTATTTTTCTTATGCATAGGGAAGGGATAGTGCATCATGATTTTTTCAGTTTTTGGATTCTCTGAAGGTATAAATTTAACCTACTTCTTTCAATCCTCATGAAAATCTTAATTCTTTTAAATTATTCTTTTGTAAAATTCCAGTGGTATTAAATTTATTTCAGTCATTTATCAAGACGGCTTTCAGAGTTCATACTTATAGCAAAACAATGGCCCTGCTTTGCTGTTGTTTAAAATCTTTTAGTTCCGTCTACTTCAGGATAAAATAAAGGCAAACTAACACATTATTCACATCTTTCTTGATTTGGCCTCTGATGACTTCTGTATTCCCTGCCCTTGCTAATCAAACTACTTGCAATTCTCTAATAGAACCTTGCTTGTTCTCTCCTCCATCGTTTGTAAGAGTTTCATTTATTTTAGAATGTGTTTGCTGTATTTCGTACATCTAGAAGAAAAAAATCTCCCAAGGCTTAATGATTTTAATGTTGTGCTATTGAAATCCCTTCATTTTATTCATCTTACATATGAAATATATAAACTTTCCGAATTATCTGCAGAGTTCTCCATGACCTTCTCCTACTTTTTATATCTCAGTTATATAGTGTTTTCATTTCCTATTGCTACAGTAACAAATTACCATAAACTCAGTGGCTTAAAAAAAATCCATTTTTTCACAAATCCAGAGGTCAAAAGTTTAAAATAGGTTTTTCTATGCCAAGATCTAGGTATTGGTAGGGCTATACTCCCTCTACAGGCTACAGAGAAAAAAATCAGTTTCCTTATCTTTTTCCAGCTATTAAAGACTACCTGTGTAGATTACCTGCCTTCTTCCACCTTCACAGTCAGCAGTATGACATAGCTAAATTCCTCTATGACTTTGACCTGCTACTTTTATCTTCAAAATTTCTCTCTTTTGAATTTGACATTATTGTCTTCCAATTATAGAATCACTTGTGATTACACTGAGCCCACCTGGAAAATCAAGTAAGCGTTAACTCTCAAGATCCTTAATCACATTTGCAAAACTCTTTGTCATGTAAAATGACATGTACACAGGTTTCAGGAATTAGGATATGAATATCTTTGGGGACCTTTCCTTAGCCTACCACATACAGATTTAACTGGATTGATATTAAATATCTTCCTACTTTAATCAACAGTAAAGAGTATATAGCAATTTTCTGCTAAAAATAAACAAGAATGCCATTTGATTGATATGGCTTTAATTCCAGGGTGGTCTAACTACAGCAAACAAATATCAAAGCCTGTAAAAGCCTCAAGGTTATAAAATCAATAAGAGTATCCAAAGATATTTTAAATATAGTCAATCAAAAAATTTCTTTACTCTTAGACTTTCTCTATGTGTTTTTTTCTCTGATTCTTATTAGTGAAGAACTTCTTGCCATGTTTGATTTGTTACTAACTGATACTAATGGATTGTTGCTCAAATAAACTCTTAACTTCTTAAATATGCCCTCATCTTTTCATCTCCAAGAGCTACATTCATTGAAAATCCTCGAGTTACTTCTAAAAATTACAGATTCATGATTGAAACCTCAGATTTATTAAATAAAATCTCTGGACTTGATCCCCAGGAATCTTCACCCTAACATATTCTTCAATGCTTATGACATAAATTAACAAGTATAAATCACTAACAGAAGTCAGAGGCTGTGCACTTTTTTTAAATGACTTTTTCTCCAGTTTCTAGCATAGTATCTGATAAAAAACTAAACGTCAAAAAATGTTTAAATGATTGAATGAATGTGTTAGATAACATTTAAAATTATTTTCTACCACAAGATTGAGTATTCGATTGTAAGATGAGAGGGAAAATGACATTTTTAAAGAACATGAATTGGGTTATTTCTAAATTATTTTCCAGCTGAACTTTGCACACATTAAAACGAATTTTCAGAATAGTCAAATTAGATAAGAGAGATGGGAAAGCAATACTCTGAATATGATAGAGTCATCTACCTACAGTGTTGCCCTCTCTGATGGGAAATTTAAAATATAGTCACAGAACAACTTAGACTGAATCATTTACATTTAAACACTTCAGCAACAAATAATTTTATGATGCAGCTAGAGATATGAATGTGAAAGATATTTGAATATCATAAAGTAATGGTTACATAGAAGGGACTCTTTTAGAGTTGAAACAAGGTTTAAACTTGAATTCCTTCTTTAATTCCCTACTGTTCAGGAAGTACCTATGCTGCTCCTTGTGACAGCTAGAGAAGTATGCTGCTCAGATCTGCTTTCAAGACAGAATTTGCTGTTCAATTGCAAGGAGAGGAGTTATCTGACAGCTTCTAACAATAGCATATTCAGTCGCTATCATTAAAAATCAATGCCATGCTCTCCCTGGGAAGTTTCCAACCAATGACTAAACATCATAGAACTCCAACCAACTTGGAACCCATATATCAGTGGATATGATTGGGAGCTCCCCATCAGTTTGGCTGAGGTTCCATCAGATCTGAATTATAGTTTGAGGATCTTGTTCAGTTTTTCTTTTCCTCCTCTTTCCTGCCACAGGTGTCAAATCTTCTTTCCAATCTGAATAGTTATTCTGCTTAGTCCTGCTTCCTCCACTTTATCTTTCACTGGCATTAACTCCCCTTCTACTCCCTCAGTAAACTCTGTACATCTAACTTTGTCTCAGCATTTGCCTCCTGAAGGATCCAAATAATCCATTCTACCTTCACTCTAGCTAATCAAGTCTTATCTTAATTTCTGAATTCTGTTTAACACTGGGCTTACTCTACACATGTGAGACATATGCACATGTGAGACTGAACACTGTGCTTAGAGGGACCTATGCCTGATTCAATGTTCTTCTGTTTTCATCTTGAAATTCTTAATATCTTTTGAACATGGAACTCTACATTTTCATTTTGTATGGGAACTTAAAACTATATATCAGTCTTACATCACTTTCTGCAATGAAAATATTTCTAGATATTCTCTACAGATCCTAAAATTTGGACAGATCCACAAAACATCCCAAAGAACACAATCCTGAAGGGAAAAAAAAAAGAAAGAAAAATCCCCTGATTTCAAACTATACCACAAGGCTATAGTAATCAAAACACCATGAGGTTGCAGCAAAAAAAAGACACACAGACAATAGAAAGATCAAAAGTCCAGAAATACAGCCACAAATATATGGACAACTAATTATGATAAAGAAAACAAGAATATACACTGTAGAAATAAAAGTCTCTTCAATAAATATTATTAGGAAAACTGAACAGTGACATGCAAAAGAATGAAACTAAACCACTACTTTACACTATACAGAAAAATAATTCAAAATGGAGTAAAGTCTTGAATGTAAGATTCAAAACCATAAAATACATAGGAAAAAACCCAGAAACAATAACCTCAATGACACTGACCTTAAAGATGTATTTGAGGGGCCTCCCTGGTGGCGCAGCGGTTGAGTGCTGCGCTGTGGAGCTGTCGGCAGCCCATGATGTGAGTTCGACGCCCAGCTGGGGAGAATCCCACATGGTGCCGCAGACCTCTCCTGCCTCTCCCGCTGCTCCCCTCAGCAGTGTATTTCTGATCTGCCTGTTCTGCTCCCCACTCTGTCTCGGGTGAACCCTCTTGCCGCCCCACGCCTCTGGCCTGTACCCCAGCTTGTATATATAAATAAATAAATCTTTTAAAAAAAAGATGTATTTGAGAGTTAGACCCTAAAGGCAAAATAAAATAAAGCAAAAAGAAATAAATGGGAATATATCAAATATAAAATCTCTGCAGTGAAAGAAAAAGAATCATCAAAACATAAAGTCAACCAGTTAAATGGAAGAAGATATTTGCAAGCCATACATCTAACAAGGGACTAATATACCAACTATATAGAGAACTTATAAAACTTAACCACAAAAAACACACAACCCCATTAAAAATGGGCAAAGAGTATAATAGACACTTCTTCACAGAACACAAATAGCCAAAATACATGTGAAAAGATTATTATCATTTATTTTCAGGGAAATGTAAATCATATTATCTCACAACTATGAGAATCGTTATTATCAAAAAAAAAGAATAAAGTGTCTGTAAGGACATGGAGAAAAAGGAGGTTTCATACTGTTGATGAGACTGCAAACTTGTAGAGAGTCACTATGGAAGTCAGTGTAGAGATTGCTCAAAAACAGTAACAATAGAAATGCCATGTGATCTAAATATTCCACTTCTGGGTGCTTATCCAAAGAATATGAAAGCACTAATTTGAAAAAATATATGCACCTCTATGTTCACTGAAGCACTATGTACAATAGCCAAGATACGAAAGCTATGTAAGTGTCCACCAATAGATGAGCGAATACATATATTACATCTTTGTATATATCCCATGTATGTTCTCTCTATATATCACACATATTTTCTATATATTCCGCATATAGTCTATGTATATTCCATAAACACATGCACATGCACATGCATATGCACATATAAAGGAATATTACCAAACTATCAAAAAAAAAAAGAAATCTTGCCATATGCAACATAAATGGACCTAGATGACATTATGCTAAGTGAAATAAATCGCATGGATAAATACAAAAACAGTATGATTTCACTTGTGGATATTATAAAGAAACAAAGCAAATAAACATATCAAAACAAAAAACTACTCCTAGATATAGAGAAGAGATTGGTGTTAATCAGAGGGCAAAGGGATTGGGGTAGATGAAATGGATAAAGGGAATTAACTGTATGATGGTGGATGGAAACTAGACTTTTCATGACGACTATGACATGGTGTGCACAGATGTTGAATAATAATATTGTACACCTGAAACTTATATAAATGCTATAAATCAATGTTATTTCAATACGATGAAGAAATCCGAAACTGTTTTTTGTAAGACTACAGCACAGTACTTGCTATTTCCTCGTGAACGCCTTAGTTTTTTGATTTGGTTCAAGTTGGTTTCTGGTGTTGGCACTTTTTTTGTGTTACTGTTGAAATCCTTTTTCTAATCTGTACTTCAATTTGGATAAGGAAATATGTGCCTGTCTTAGTCTTTCACTAGAATGTAACCACTGAGATCACATTTGGGTCTACTTTTTTGCACATAGAATTGTCAAGTGAACATGCAGAAATGCCTTTAACTATTTTCTGAATAAATGACACAAGAACCCCTTATATGAAAAAAGGGCACAAATTTTACAGCAACTAGCTTAGATATGCAAATAAAATAAAACTGAATGCTCTACTTCTCTTTTATTTTTTCTATCTCATGAGATAGTAGGGGAACAAATTTTCTAGCTAACTGAAACTAAGTTTCATTTGATTTAAACATCATTTCATTTCATTTTAAAACTGCTCATTTTTGATAAATTTTATGGTTAAAAATTATTCAATGCTCCTTTGTTGCCCTCTAGAAGAGTTTACTTTGTCCTTACAGTGGTAGAATGATAGTCCTGATTATCTAAAACAACAACAAAATTTTTATGGACCAGGAACTATGCTAATACTTTTACATTTATAATCTCACTTGTTCTTTATAAAAATTCTGTGAATTCAAGGGAATGAGTCATGTAGAGAGTTTGAACAATTAGTAAGTAAAATTGGGGGATATCAATCTAACTCCAATCATCCTAAGACATGTTCTTAATCACTACAAGTTTATCATCTCAGACATAACTGTTTTTTTAATATATTTTTATTGTTTTTTATGTCTTTTACACTTTGTATTCCCCTTGGGTAGCCCACCACCAATTCACCGGTGATCCATCTCCATGGTCCCTTGTGTTCTTTTCTATTCCATTTTGTGCCCTTATCCTCCCCTCCCCCCCCACAACTGTTTACCTGACATTCCTTTAACAAAAGTTACTGCCTTCCCTGCAGAATGATTTTCAAACACAACTGACAAAAGCATCTTGCAGCTGCTTGTTGAATCCACATGAGTGAGAACATAAGACAAATCTTAAATAAGAAACCTAAAGAAAGACATTAATTAATTGGGCAAGAGATATTGCCTACTTTCTGATCATCAAAAGCACTACATTGGGCCTCCCTGGTGGCGCAGCGGTTGAGCGCTGCGCTGTGGAGCTGTCGGCAGCACACGATGCGAGTTCGACGCCCAGCCAGGGAGAATCCCACATGGTGCGGCAGACCTCTCCTGCCTCGCCCGCTGCTCCTCTCAGCAGTGTATTTCTGATCTGCCTGTTCTGCTCCCCACTCTGTCTCTGGTGAACACTCTCGCTGCCCCACGCCTCTGGCCTGTACCCAAGCTTGTATGTATAAATAAATAAATCTTTAAAAAAAAAAAAGCACTACATTTTTCCCCTTATGCTTCAGTTTACCTAAGAGGCTTATTACTGAAGACAGACCTAATCTGAACAAATGGGCTAGCCCTAGAGCTTCCAAAGCTGATATGCAAAGATGGCTGGAATTCAAAGCAGTCAATACAGAATGTGCTGTGAGAAGATTTCAAAGTACAAATTAACTCATTTATTATGTCTATGGTAATCCAAGTAGCATGTTTTGCCTTGTATAACATGTCTCATGTTTTCCACAAACCATAATTTAGCATTCTTTTGGAGGATTAAAACTGGAAGTCATTCTGAGAGTTGAGAAACATTTTGGTTGAGCAGTGTAACTGTTCTGTTGGGTCCTGCAACTTGGCAGCTAGTCTCTTCAATGACACTTTTTAAGTAGAACAAGTTTAAAGAAAGAAAATCCTCCGCCCTTCATCCTGCAAAGGGACTGACTATGTGGGGGTATCTCTCCAAGGCACATTTCCTCAAGCAAATGTGTAGTTTTGTAGATGGTCACTTCTGGTCACTCACTGCTACTACAAAACAATTCACCATCAAGTAGGCTGTCAAATTAGTCTAGGTGTCAAAGCCCCACCATCTAAGGTTTCTCGAATAAGCTATGTGTACACATGTGTCCAACAAGTCAATCTTTGCTCATCTATGTGTCATTTCCTTTAGTAAGTTTCTATTTCGAATTCTTCTTTTATGTCTTTGAGTTCCTTCCTTGATTGGATCTTTTACATTATAAATTATACTTGATACCAAACTTCATGCATTTACTAGTGATCAAAAGGTAGCCCAGAACATTTTTGCCAAAAGTAATAAATGCAAACATTTTTATTAGGTAGATAGCCCTCAACACTATGCAGCCCCTTGAACTAAAAACTGGATCTGAAATGTACTTTGATATTTTCTACTAATTTGTAAAATTATATGAAAAATCAAATGAGGCAATAATTAGTTAAAACAGGAACTGTATGCAATACATTTCAAAGAAACAGTGATTCTTTCATGTTACATTTTCTTGTTTCATGTGCAGTCATTCTCCTAGAATATTCTTTAAACTATAAGTGTCTGAACAAGAAGTCTACTGACCCACATCTAAATCAGATGACTTTCAGAAGGTCATCAAAACTTCTTAACAATGAGGGGGAAAGAACAAATGAGCTGTTCCAACTTGCCCCTATACTTAAATAACTTGCTCCTATCCCTATATCTTAGATAAATTAAGCAATTTATGAGTGTAAAAGCATTTCAAGTTTTTGAAAAAATTAAGAAATGTAACTTTTTTTGTCCCAGCTTCAATTGTTTAGATCATTTACACTTTTATTACTCTTTTATATTTTATTAATCTTTATATCATTATTTTATTTTTTAAGTTTATATCATCCTTTTATTATTTATTTCATCTACTTTTGGTCCATCTTGCATCCTCATTCTACTCTCTTTACCTCTTCTTTTTGCTCAATGTGTTCCCTATGTATTCTTTTTTAGCTTAAAGATAAGTGTCAAACAAAATGTCACAAATTTTGGGAAGAACTGAGAAACCAATCCATTCATGCCTTGGTTGGAAGCATGCTAACAACTTAGAGAATATCTTTAAATTATTTTTCTCTCTGAATTTTATTGTTTTTATTATTATTTGTGATGTACGATAAGAAACATCCAACTCCTTTAAAAAGTATTTTAAGGGGCCTCCCTGATGGCACAACAGGTTAAGCTCAGCACTATGAAGCTGTCCAGAGCCACTGCATCATGAGTTCACTACCTGGCCAGGGAGCTTCCCACATGGCGCAGCAGACCTCTCCCGCCTTGCACCCACTGCTCCCCTCAGCAGCGTACTTTAGTCTATCTGTCTTTTCTGCTCCCCACTCTGTCTCCCATTCTCTCACCGCCCCACACCTCTGGCCTACACCTCAGCTTGTATGAATAAATAAAAAAATCTAGAAGAAAGAAGTATTTTAAGAAGAAAAATGTTGACTCACTTTAAGGGACAAGATGTTATTTAAGTTTGTTCTGGAAAATTTTCTCAAAGTCAAGTTTGATACCACAGTCTTCCAATACTGCCTCCATATTGCTGTAGATGGTTTGTGTGAAGAGCAGGAATCTGAGGGCAAATTCTGACTCTACCATTTCTTAGTTGATTAACTTTGGCATGTTATTGGCTATAGACAGACAGTATATACCTGGCAACATCCTTATAAGTATCAAAGAAAGTGACACAAATACAACTCCACAAAGGCTAGGTATGAAATATATGTTCACTTCCCTAACCCTTATGTAATTAATTTGCTTACATGAATGTTACTTATAAGGTTATAGCAATCTAGGAGGAAATGAAGTCTACTATTTACTTATTTATTGTTATGAGTTGCATAACTTTGATGTTATGAGCATAGGCAAAAATTCCATTATTTAGATATTGCTATAAATCTCACAAAACCACTTTACATATCATCTCTCTCATTTTATTTAAATAGAATTGTGAAGTTGAGAGGGTAAATATCATTATGATTAATAAATGGTCAGAGTGGCTACATGTTACAACTCATAATTGACAAGGTGAATCCAAAAGCCAGGTATCTTCCAGTCAAATTCTCTTGCTGATATAGAGTGTATAATTGAAAATAAGAAACATCGTTTTTCACAATATATGGTTGGTTATACTCCTTCATGGTTGTCCACAGAACATAACAACTAAGAACATGGATTTTTGATCCAGATTTTCAATGTGCAAGTCACAGCTCTGCCATGTAAAAATTGAGTAAACTTGGGAAATTAATGTATATATGCTCCTAGTAGTCTCCCTTCCAAAATGGGTATATACTTCATTGGATTGGTAAAAGGATTAAGTGACTTAATGCATATAAATTGCTTACTTCAGACATGGCACTAGCAATTGTTTTGTGTTCACCACTATATTAATTATTATTTCATGAGTTAGAAAGTATTATAAGAGCAAATCTGATGGTGAAAAATGAAGGGCCATCAAATATGAGATATAATTATATACCTCATTTTTATTTATCTCCCTCAATGATAGAGGCATATTAGGCACATTTCACAAATGAAGAAATTTATTCTCAAAAAAGGTAAAAAACTCATTGAAGTTCATGCAACTAATGTCTGTTAGAAAAAAATCTTAAAAAACAAATCAAGACAAAGTCTGTATGCATTTCACTATATCATAAGATGTCATGTAGAGTTAATCTAGTATTTTCACTTTACAAGAGCAAACTATGCCTAAGGGAGAATACCTACAAATTGTAGGAATGATGTCTGCCTAGTTACTGGCCTAAACATATAGGACCCTAAATATGAGTTCAGTGTTCACATGAAACTGGGATATGCCGTTAGTAAGAGTTTTGTTTTGTTTGTTCATGATCTCATGTTATTGTCACTGTTTTTTATGTTAAAAATATATTGTAGAGAATAGGAGAAAGAAGCAGTTTTTAAAATTAATGAGGCATTTGTTCTCTATCTACAAATCCTAATAAAGCGACAGGCAGTCTGATACATAATTCATAGAAGCCAACAAATTACAATGCATTTGCAAAAATGACCTCTTTCCTACTTATATTCTATGTGGTACATTAATGTCAAAAATAACATAGTAGTAAATACAGGCAGTATAGTACAACAAACAATATTGGGATAATATATTGACATAACCCATGCCAGAAAAGCTAGCAGAGCAATTAGAGCGCTCACACAGTTTTAAAATGAAGTCAAAAGGTCAACTAAGCTTTTATTTCAGTAAATATTATTTTATGCTTGATATTCTTTTTACAGCAAAGATTCAAATCTTCATTACTAGAAAGATCAATCAGATATTCCCAATCTACACCTTCACAAATGGACTTTGTTAGGCTTTCAAGAATCATAATAACACATTAAGAATATAGGCTTACAACATTAAACTGCACCTCATTAAGAATTGCAAATCACCATAACCCCAACATTCAAAATGGCACATTTCCAGATCTCCCTTTTGAAAAAACTCTGTTAACTGTGGTGGAAAGATTGCAGATTTGAATAAAAGCCTTCTTCTCTTAAGGTTAAGGGTAGAATTTGACTTTCATCGTCATTTTTCAGCCTTAAGATAAGAACACAGTAATGGCCTACCTAACAATATAGATTACATATATCTCAGACAAATGATGGTTTCTTGAATATTGGGGTGAAAATCAAAAATAAACATAAGAAAATAGACAATAAAGAAACAAATTTGTATAATATTTGGTGTCCATGGAAGCATATGTTAATAAAGATTGTGATAAAAACAAAGTATGTAATTTTTATCTTCTCTACACAATAGCAATCTACACAACATATGGTTGAAGAAATGCCAATTAATATTCTAAGCTGCAGATGGGATTTTTCCACATGTATGTCACTTGCCATGTATGGATAGTCATTTCAGTATTATTTTTCTACATGAGTGATACTTAGTTTATAAATATGTTTCCTGATATTAAAGATAATATTCTACACAGAGATCAGAACTGAGAGCCTCTTGGGATTACAAAGACAGGTAGAAAAAAATAAAACAAAGACATCCAACTACTAAAAAAAGCATGCATTGTGTAGTTATGCATTCAAAACAAGGTAATTATTAGGCATGTTTGAAGAAATGCTATCAAAATAACAAAGACACAGATTCCAAAATTTGAAATTCCCTGGTTTGTGTGGTCATAGCCAGGATTATAAACATTGCCCAGGGGTATATGAAAGTCTTCTGAGGCAAAAATCATACCGGTAGAGTCAATCAATACATACTAATTGATGTATTGACATTCAAGAGAAAGTGCCAGGTGATAGGAATAGTGATGTAATTTTCCTGCCCTCCTCTTAAGGATTTACCAGTTCTTTGAGAATATAGAACATATGCATGAAAACAGGGTCTAGTGAACCCTGTTTTCATGCATATGTTCTATATTCTGCTGCCCCTGGTAGTGAAACCAAGGGCAGCAGTCAGAAGTCCTATTGCTACATCCTCTGAAGAAAAGAAAATGTTCTGCTCTGGAATGTTTAGCTAAGCACTTCCAAATCATATGGAAATATATAAGGTATGTGTAGTATTCTTTTGGGTGAGATGGTATATTAGCTTCCTATTGCTGCTGTAAAAAATACCACAAAGTTAGTGGCTTAAAACAATACAAAAATTATTTATCTTAGCATTCTAGAGATATTACAGTTCTGGAGAAAACCAAGGTGTAGGGAGGGCTAGGTCCTTTTCAAGGCTCTAGGAAGGAATTCATTTCATAACCTCTTCCAACTTCTATAGGCTACCTGCATTCCTTAGCTCTGGGCCCCTTCGCCCATCTTCAAGGTAGCTCCCTACAAGCTCTGCCATCATCAAAGCTCTTCCCTGACTTTGACCCTCTTGCCTCTTCCTATAAATGACTTTGTGACAACATATTGCTGATACTTGTGTAATCTCTTTCCTTCAAGATCCTTAACAGAATCACTTTTGCACTTAGGCCATGTAGGTAATATAGTTATAGGCTTCAGGGATTAGTGTGTGGAAATATTTATGGTAACATTTTTCTGCCTACCACATATGAAAACTCACACACAATGGTATAAATTTAAGTATCTTAGTCCTATACCATGACATTACTCAGAGGTTCTAGAAGTCACAATTTCTGAGAGATGGTCAATAATAAATATCTTTTGGCAATGAATGCATGCTTAACAAAGCTCACTATGCTAAAATATAAGATGTATATAGTGCTAGGTCAGCTTCTGATTTTAAAGAAATTTCAGTTTAGTATGAATTTTAAAACCTTTGATGACGATCTATTGTATGAAATACATTTTACTTTACAACACAATTCACATATACATTGTGTGTATGTATGTGTAATGAAACAAAATTTTATTTCATTTTGTCTTAAAAAATTCATTATCACTTCTCAGTCTTTTGGCTAAAATAAAGTGCAAGAAAATCCATCTAATCCTAGTATCAGAGTTTTAAAAAAAATATTTATTTATTTACTTTTAATTGAGGTAATATTGGGTACCCCATCACATATTACCACCATAATGCATCTATCAGCAACACTCACCCATATTCCACCACCGTAAACCACTGTGCTTCCTTCCCTCTTTGTTCATCCCCCACTAATCACCCCTCCCCACACACACACCTCCAGCTTTAGTTCTGGAGTCAGCTACCAAGATTTAGTTTTTAAACTTGTCTTTTCTGACTCTTAGTGATTTCATATTCCACATATTAGTGACAATTTTCAGCCTAGTAAGACTCTAGTACATTCTATCCTTCATTTCTATTGGAGGAAAATGTATTGATCACAGTGCTCTATTTTTATTGATAAAACAAGTGGGTAACTGAAAGCATAAAATGTTAATAAGGCAGAATTTATACAATTTGGGATTGAATTGAGAGGTGTGAGAAAGGAGAAATGGGGGATAATTTCCACATTTCTAATTTTGGTGAATGGGTGAAAGGAGCTAGGGCATTTACATTAAAAGCAATTTTAGGACAATGGTTACTAAGGTGATAAAGAAAAATCAGTTGACTATAAACAAGAAGTGGAGGAATATAGAATTCTAGATCACAGGAGACCAGTGTATTATTAGATATAGATGGCATTTTAACCCCAAAATGTAGGCTACTCACCTAGGAAAAGTAAATAAAAGGGAGAAAATGGACAGATTCCTATAGATAATAGTGTTTAAAACATGATCAGAATGGAATTATAATTTTATAGTGAAGTGGAACTATAATACATAGTACAGCTATGAGATTGAAGAAAAGATTTTTGGAGATTATATGGAGTTGTTGAAAGTAGGTCCAAGAGATCATATAAGGCAAGTAGTGAAAAGTGTAAATCCAATTTGCTTACCAGGCTATGTCTGGTAGCAATTGTTGAAGTGATATTCCAGAATGGTGAGGATTATAGACAGATTTCAGTGAATTGTCCTAAAAAAGGTAAGCATCAGTAGCTGCATCGACAGATTCATAAACTTGCTTTTGAAGGAAAAATAAGAGGAAACTGCTATGAAGGCAGCAAGGCATACAAGTTTTTGTTTTTAAGAGGGGAGCAACTTATAAACATTTTGTGATTTAGGAAGAAAAACGTGCGGATCCTATTGGAATTTTTAATGAGTGATAAACGGGCAATGAGAGCAAGTACAAAATGCATGCTGTGGCCAAAGTGGCACTTTAAAAACATGGGTCCACTCCAATATTATACTCAACGGTGAGAAGCTGAAGGCCTTTCCCCTAAGATCAGGCACAAGGCAAGGATGTCCACTCTCACCATTACTTTTCAATATAATACTGGAAGTCCTAGCCAGAGCAATTAGACAAGAGAAAGACATTCAAGGGATCCAAATAGGAAAGGAAGAAATTAAATTGCCTCGATTTGCAGACGATATGATAATACATATACAAAACCCTAAAAACTCCATAGGAAAACTACTCAAAATAATAGACCAGTTCAGTAAAGTAGCAGGATACAAAATCAATGCACAAAAGTCAGTAGCATTCCTCTATGCAAACACCCAATCTGAAGAAGAAGAAATTAAGAAATCCATCCCCTTCAAAATCGAAACCAAAAAAATCAAATATCTGGGAATAAATCT
>PVIJ01017391.1:0-29538 GCA_004024925.1 Scalopus aquaticus
ACAAAAACAGACAGAAAGACCAATGGAACCGAATAGAATACCCAGAATTAAAGCCACATATCTATGAACAGCTAATCTTTGACAAAGGAGCAAAGAAAATGCAGTGGAACAAGGACAGTCTATTTAATAAATGGTGCTGGGAAAACTGGACAGCCACATGTAAAAAAATGAAACTAGACTACTACCTCACACCCTGCACTTATTTATTCTTGTTGATCACATGATGGATATTTGATGAATGTGCTTTATGTGTCAAGCATTGTATTTAAATAGTATATCACATAAAAAGGGTTAAATGAACTTTAGAGTTAATTTTTCTCATATTACAGGCAACCTTGGTTATCAAAGATGCTGGACTCTTTGGTAAACCACTAAGACTGGTAAAGCTGGAGTTTGAATCAAATAAAAGCAAATCAAGTTCTATGACTTCCTTTGAGAAATTAGGTAGTTAAATTGACACTTGATAATGGCTCTCATTATCATACTATTTTTATTGGTAGAGAAAAATGCTGATGGTAAGTAAGGATTAGACTAAAGGAGTGAAGGATAGATGTGTAGCAGTATCTTAGTTCTGTATGACCGATTCCCTCTTGGAATTGAACTTCCATTAGGGTCTATGATCTTGAAGAGAAGGACATGGAGATCATGGAAGTACAGAAACATAAATAATTCAACTAATAAATAGTTTAATAGTTAAATTCCCTAATGTAGTTGACCTGCGTCAAGAACATGGAGTGGTGTTAAATTACACAAAGTACCTGAATAATTTGCATAAAGAGGAAATGGGGTTTTAGTAAGACCATAAGACCTTATCTAGGCCTTCCTGGTGGCGCAGCGGTTGAGCGCTGCACTGTGGAGCTGTCGGCAGCGCGCGATGTGAGTTTGACGCCCAGCCGGGGAGAATCCCACATGGTACGATGCCCAGCCAGGGAGAATCCCACATGCTGCGACACCCAGCCAGGGAGAATCCCACATGGTGCGGCAGACCTCTCCTGCCTCGCCCGCTGCTCCCCTCAGCAGTGTATTTCTGATCTGCCTGTTCTGCTCCCCACTCTGTCTCTGGTGAACCCTCTCGCCGCCCCACACCTCTGGCCTGTACTCCAGCTTGTATGTATAAATAAATAAATCTTAAAAAAAAAGACCTTATCTAGATCCTCTATATAGCTGACATTTTAAATTGCAATCTGTAATTATTGTAAAATAAGCCCTTGAGAACCTAAATATGGCTGAGGTTGCAGAGCAAAAGTATCAGTGTTTACAGATGTACAGTACAGTAATTACAGATGAAGATGGCAAGACCTATCACGCAAATGAAACTCAGAAAAGGAAAATGGTTCCACTGTGGCCTTGATGTTAGTCAGGTTCAGAGACAGGGACAAATCCTAGATCTTTCAATTCCAGGACAGTGATTATTAAGCTATATCCTTAGTATATTAATAGAACCTAAGATAATCTTTAATTTATTTGGAAATATAGAAAAGATAACGAAACAACCTTAGATATGGAGGGAAATGGAATAAAGGGTCAGGCTATGTTGCTTGTACAAATATGAAGTAGAAAAGAAGATATGTAGACATTACCTGGGAAACTATTTCTATGACAGCCTTCTGTTCACCCTGCTCAGTCTTACATGTAGGGTAGAACAATTTAGGATGTACCAGTATCAGGTAGACTCATCCTAAAATTTCTGCTTCAGTTAATCAAAACATTTTTGTTTTTCTGAGAAATCATTTTTAAAGTATTCCTTTTGAAGCCTGCTACTACTAAAAATTATGACGATTAATATCTTAGGAAGATTAAAACAATAGAATGGGCTTTTATGTGAATATAAATAATAAACTATGTGCAGTTTTACAAGCCAAGCTAAAATTACAAGGGTCATCAATCGTTGTGTTTCAAACCATAAAATGATAACCAGCTGGAATTGGGAAAAAATGTTCCCCTGTGGTGTAATATTGAACAATTGGACAGGTGCTTTATGAAAGGTGATTTTTTTCTGGCCTTCTGCTGAAGCATCTAGTCTAGGTCTTTATAAAATGCCAGTCTAATGGGCCATTGATATTTTCAGCTAATGCAATTTGTAGGATTCTCACTTTTCCAGAAGTAATCAATAAGAATCTTAAGCCCACATTGAAAAAGTAAAACCATACTGTCGACTTACTAAGGAATCTATTTAGAAAAGAGATAGGGTATACTGAAAAAGAAATGATACTACAGTCATCAAAAAAACAATAAGAGAATGATCATAGTATATATAAAAGTGCATTTATACTAGTCACATTGGAAACATTTATACCTCTATGTAAAACTTCCAGGAGAAATGAATGTTCTTGAGCTATAAATGTAGAAATGTGCCTAAATCAAAATGCCAGTATGTGTAACATTACTTGCAACTATTCAAAATGAAAACAAAAGACCTTACATATTTACTTCTTAGAATTATTCTGAGATCTTGTCTCATTTTGTATTCTTATTTGGTTATACTTGGGTGGATTGTAGGCTTTCCAATTTCTGTGTTTTAAACCAACCTTGTTACTTTTCTTTATGCAATTAAATATAGTAGATAATAAATTCGGTTCATTCACTATTTTACTTTACTTTTCTCTGCAAACTGGAAAACAGCAGGGACTTTTTCTCTAAACTTCATAATACTCTTATCAGTTAGGGTGTTGGCATGTTCTACTGTTCTACTCAGCCTGCCACAGATAGCATCAATTCATTGAAGGAACGTTCACCCCTGACCCCAGAATCTACTAACATTCAAACCAAAGGAGATATTCCGACTTCCTCTTGGCATCATGGAAGGTCTTGAAATAAGATTTGACCATTGTATCCAGTTTCATGCCGACTGGAGATGGGCAGATCTGTCATCGAGTATCCCCTCTGCTCCTACAAGATAGCACTCGGGGAACCCTGTCAGTAGACTATGCTCTTTAATTAGTTTCTCAATATTTGTCCCTTGCAGAATTAGAAGAAAACTTGGTAACTTCTTTTTCAATACATCTTTCCATGTGTTTTCTTGGTTCTAGATTCTGCTTCTGATTTAATGCCCCCAAACAGCTTCTTCTCTAACTCAATGGGCACAGTGCTGGCATCCTGATGGGCAGGGAAAATGCCCAGCCTAGACTTGCTCTTTGGTCTTTGGTGCTTTTCCTTTCTTGACACATGCCTTAGAGACTGCCACTTGAAAATTAAACACTCATTACCCAGGTGTCCCTTAAATCTGTGTTAAAATGCAATCAGTCCCTATTTTGCAGTTAAGATTTTGCCATTATGCCTTTTATAGTTTTTATCAATTACCCCATTTCCCCATCCTAGTATGCCATGTTTGTGGGCCATGATGTTTGTGACAGGAGGTTTGAAACATTTGTATAGCAGTCTTTGTGAGAAGCCACTGTTGTTTAGACAACTACCTTATCTTATTTTGATAGGTGACTTAGTTTCTGCAATTGAGAGAGAATAAACTGCTGAGTCATAGGGAGTTAGGGGTTAGGGTAATTTCGAATCCTCTTTTTCAAATCTTTATAAGACGGTTTGTTTAATTTGCTTATATTCTGATCATCAAAAATCGTTGATAGAGTACAAATATAATTCATCAATACCTTATAAGACATGATACAAACTCAATTTTTTAAAATTATCCATTGATATTTATTTTCTGCAATAGGATGACTGCAGTGTGACTCATTATATGTTTGTCATGTTCTCTCTGAGCATTGGATGGTTGAGGATGTATAATACTTAGATTCTGCCACTGACAGCACCATCTTATAAGAGTCGAGTATGAATCTAGAGACAATAACAGGGTCTGCCCCATATCTGCAATTTTGCATGGGCCGCTTTTGCTTGGATGTACTACTTTCATACTAAACCTCCCTCCCACTGCCCTAAAACAGCCATTGTATTTATTCCAGACCAACCTCCTTCCAGTTAATGTTCCACCTTTCTCTAAGCCACTTGACCTGAGGTCATGCATTTATCTGTGATTCATAATTTCTCCATTTGCCTTTGTTTTATATTTGTACCCTCAACACTCTGATCCATGTTGTCATGACCCATTCATGAAATATTTTGATGTTCTCCTATTTAATCTTCATGCCGTGTGTTGCCAAAATAATATTCCTAAGTATGATCTTTGAAACTATTGAAAATGAAGAATGGATGTATTGATAGATATAAACAGACAATAGACAGACAATATCCAGAATAATCAATATTAAATGTTAGATAAATGTACATAGAAAATTTCAACTTCAGAATAATCAAATGAATGCAATTAAGTTCTGAGATTCATATTCTTCTATCACAGTAGCATAATTTAATAAAAAGCTATACTGCTCCAAATTGGCAAGTGTGGAGAACAATTTAATCTCCGACCCTGCTAGTGGATATTTATGTATGTGTATATGTGCATATAGTTAGGAATTTCTACAACTTTCAAACAGCTTTTAAAGACAGTTATAATTTTGAAATACACTTCTAAGAACTTCACATAACAATCAAAATAAGTTGTGTTTATTTTAGCTTTATTTAAAATGATGAGAAATCTATAACTACCAAACATCTATCAGTAGGAATTTGGTTAATTTTATTATTAATTATACTTGTAATAAAATAATATGCAGCCATTAAAATTTTTCTTGGGGGAAAAAACACACAGACAGCTAAGCAACTAATTATAAGCTCTGTGAAGACATTAAAGAAAAAATCAAATCCCTTTTAAAGAGTCTTTTTTTGCTAAGAGATTTGAACATAAAAATGCAGGTTTGTAAAGAGGAAGAAATAATTCTAAGTCTGTATGAATCAGGGCTAGACAAGAAAAAAAGGGGAGGAGGTAAAGAACAGGGACTAGTTATGAGATGGAAAAGCTCAAGGAGCAAACCTAACAAAAAGTGTTAAGCAATAACTACTCTTACTCAGTTTAGTTTAGTAAATACAAATATAAAACATGAAGTTATTCATAAAGTGCATTTCACAGAAGCTTTTTTATGAGTGAATGGTATGTGTGCAGAAGGAATTTGAGACTTTGCATTTAGAGAAAGAGAATTGTACCAATATCATTCTTTATTAGGTTCACCATGATGCATAAGGTGAGTCCTAATGTGACACCATCTTAAAACTGAATTAAAAAGAGGTATAATGAATAAGCAGTGACTATTCACAATATACTCAACATAAAATTGCTTCAATAAAAAGGATTCTGCAATAACACTCTATAGAAGAGTTTATGGAAACAATTAATAGAATAAAATTGATGAAACATTTTATGAACTGTTGCATTTTACATATTCTAAGACACCGTGAATGCATTAATACATGAAAGTTATCAACATTTTACAATGAAAATAATTGCTAAAGTGACTCATATTACCATGAGAATAAAGGCAAAACAAGTTATCTTTAATTGGTCATTATATCATCATCACTGGAATTATTTCATTTTCATAAAATATTTCACTTTAGAATGGTCATGGAGTTATTACAGGAAGTAGGGCTATCATAAAAATCACCTGTTTCTTGAATTGGCTATAAAAGCTCTTAGTTCAGCAATTTAAAATAAGCTGATGTTGCTTTTCTGGTAGCATGTACAATCTTCTGGGTGACTTCTTAGCAATTTGCAAAGACAATATAATTCATGGAAGGCTGTAAGAATTGAAGACCAGGTTTTAATTTCCTCTTTATTCTTGTATTAATATGAGCAGATACATCTATTTGTGTGATAATTTGCCTCCAAAATGGTGTTCTTTTTTTCTCGAGGCTCAAAATAATTTAAAAGTACTCTAGAGTTTGAATCCACTGAATTTAAAATTTTGAAAAGAATAAATTCAATGTGGATTATCACAGGCTTTTATTCTTTCTATTGTATATTTAAACAAGAAATAGTGTTTTTTATATGTAGTCATGCGTATGTACCTGAACTGGCACCTGTTTCACATGTATCCCATCTCACTAAGTTTTACGGATCCCTTTGGACCACAGGGCCAAATTCCCTACCAGCATTATGATGCCATGTGCTACCTACTCATACCTTGTATTTTATGTATAGCAACAATGGTTCTTTAGTGTTTAGAAGTAACTGAACAACATTATTTAGTTTAATTCAACTCAAATGTTGGAAGTTGGTATTGCATACTTTCTAGCACTTGAAAAAAAAGAAGGTCTGAGAGCTCAAGTGATACACTTAAATCACACAGCCAGTAAATAACAGAGCATAAATTTGAAATTATGGTTTTCACAATCAGATTGTGCACTTTCCCATCATTTCATTTCAGCACCTTTATTCATAAGACTATATAATTCATAGAATTATATATTCAATATAAGTTGAGACATGTCATGTTTTTTTGTTTTGTTTTGCTCTCTGTAAAATGTCAGATTTAACTTTTATACTTACACAATCATCTAAAAATATTTATACTGTCTTACAAAGGTTTTTTAAGGTTAGTTAATATCTATTAAAATGGCTAGAGTTTTCTTAATCAATGATAGCACTAAGTGTTGGAGAAGATGCAGAAAAACTGATCACCTTCATACAGAAGTGCTAGTGGGAATATAAAATGCTGTAGTCGCACTGGAACATAATTTGGCAGTTTCTTTTAAAACTAAACATGCATTTATCATATAACCTAAGAATTGCAGTCTTGAACATTGATCCCAGAAAATGAAAACTTATGTTTGTGTTTACAAAAATGCATATATCTATAGCTGTCGCAGAGTTACTTGTAATAGTCTCAATGTGTTTTTTCTCTGAACCGTTTTTGTCTGTTCCCTGATTTTTCTTCCCCTTTTCCAGACATACAGTCCTCTTGCGAGCCATGCGTGACCCAGGTAAACCATTATTTGAGGCTTCTAGTGTTTAAAAAAATAAAGAAATGCCAAACTGAGGTTAAAGGAAAAAGTGGTGTGTGTGTATATAAATATAATATTTATTATAGGCACTTTTTCTTTTCTTTAGGGTTTTTGTTTGTATGTTTTTATATTCATAAGAATGGGTCTAGAAATTATTGACTTGTATACCTGCTTTGGAACACATGAATTTCTGAATTTGAAGTGTTTAAATAATATGGAGCAACTGTCTATATAATCTTTCCCAAATGCCTTCTCCACTTTGTTGGTGTTATCAGCTACTGAAATTTCTGTCAAATGTAGTTTACCCTTCTCAGTCTTTTTTCCAGGTCTCTTAAACTTCCCCCTTTGTTTCTCTGATGAAAATTAACTTTAGAAAAATACTCTACCTATCTATCCAACCATTCACTCTTTTCCCTTTGACTATATCTATAATACTGCTTAACAAACTCATTCCTAGATCCAGATTTAGGACTCTACATTCCAAATAACTATTGTTTATTTTTTGTTATTTTATTTGCTTTTCTCTAAATATTACTGTTTTTTTCTCACAATAGCTCATTCTTTTTGTTAAGTTTAATTTAATTATCCAGTATTTACCTTTTAAACTTATTTTCATTTAATTATGCTATGTTTGTTTATTTATGAATGCTTTTCACTAAAGGAAATTTGTTTATCTAATTACTTTAAAGCCATTGATTTCTAGCTCATATTTTATTTAGCTTAAATAAATCTATGGAAATCCTACAAATGTCTTTTTAAGTATAACAAATCTTTCCATTCAGGATCTATGGTTGTGTTTTGAGATGTTCCAAAGGCTCATAATTCTATTATATATATTTCATGTTCTGTTTTCTCTTGGAAATGTCTTTATTATAAAGTTCAAATCCACAAATTAAATGCAAGTATATCTTTAGTTTCAAATTATCAAGCAACTACTTTTAATTACAACATGGAGCCCAATTTGTGAGGATGCATTTCCTTGCAATGTGAAAGAAAATTTTCAGAGACCATTTCAATTTTTAAGGTGGAAGGTAAATGTTCACATGAATTCTGGACTTCCTTAAATTAACATAAATACTAGAATTGTTGTAAATAATCAGTGGAAATTTTTTGTTCCTCAGAATATTGAAAAAGACACTTGTATTTATCCAGTGAATTGGCTTTACACTATAAAAAAATAACTTCTAAACCTCAACAATTAAAATAAGAAAAGAATATTTCCTGTTTATGACCCCAGTAGTAAGAGAAATAAATATTAATGAGCAGCACTAGTGGTTAGTTCAACGTTATCAAGCTTGGTCTAAGGAACATAAATATACTCCTATACTCAATGAATAGAGAATAAAGTTTATTTATAAATACATATAAATTTTTTTAAATGAACTTTACAGATACATTCACGTTCTGCATTTTTATTTAGGTTTTTAGCAGATATTCTACATACCTCCCCTCCTTTCCTTTTAGTGTGACAGTTTTCTGTTAACAGACTACTTAAAGAGAAGCTATGCTTTAGAATGGGATAAAATAGCAAACACAAAAAATAAAAAAAAAATCAAAAAATCAGCTGCCTTTAAGAAACCAACACTTTATTTCAATTATATTCAACCAAAAACACATGAATAGTAACTGTAAGCGGTGTTTGCAGTTGGCTTCCTCACCGTCTTGCAAACGGTGGGATTGCCGTCAGTCAGCACCAGCTGTGGGTTTGTCTTGCTGATAAACCAGGAGGTTCACTCAACTTCACATTATCCAAAAGTCCAGAATAGAAGGCTCTAAAGGTCCTGAAATCCCAAATTTCCACGGTTCATTCAAAGCCAGTAGTGCAATATACGACAATTTTGCTTGTCCAGCTCATAAACAGACTCCTGAGTGATGTTATTCTGGTGCAGTGTCTGTAAGGCCATATTGCAGCCCTGCATGGAGGCCTTCGCGGGCATGTTATGGGGCCGTTGCATGGCACCCGGGTTATGCTGGGTGCTCTGCTTTGAAATCTGCCTTGGAGATGCAGGTTAAGCAGCAGCAGTCATCATAATCATAGTGCATTGCGAAGTAGTTGTGACCAGCAGTCACAGTGCTGTTCTCTGAGACAAATGATTCATCAGAAGGGGCAGGGACTATGTTTTGAGAGCTGAGACCTGCACACCCTTTGGGCCATCAGCAGTGGACACGCCACGTGGCTCTGCTGGTGGAGATGCTGACCCATCACTCAGTCATCAGTACTGCTGCCACCAAAGTTTTTACATCAGTTGACCAGAAGGCATTTTGCTGCCCCAGGGCACGCTGTGGGGCTTTTTATCCATCTCTCTAACGTAAACAGAAACCCCTCTGCACTTTGAAATCACATGATCCTGCTGTCAGCAGAACAATGTTGGGATGCCAATCCATGCTGAGCACCCTGGAGCAAATCAGTTTTTCCATGTGCTTACTTGCATGCCCGCCATTTTCACACGGGAAAGGGCAAACAGAATGAGTCATGCTCCACTTCCCACAGCAAATATGTTCTCAGGTGGAGACCATGTGACAAAAGTTGGTACATGAGTAAGTCTCAGAACCACCAACGTGGGGTTACAGACACCCTCTTTCTGCTGCCAGCCTTAGGTTGTCCATCCTGCCTGTGGTTGCTTCTGGGAACCCAGTCCCTGCCTGTGATGTATCCACTGTGCTCCTTGTGTTCACAAGCTGTCACCCACTAGCTCATATATCAAAATAGCCGTGCTACCAGAATCAACTAGAAAACTAGACAAAATACGTGGAATAACTCTTTAAATATTAGAAGACAGAAAGTACAGTTCTCTGTGAGAACAGGAAAAACCTGACGTGAGAGCTAGCTAAGATCTCTCTGGCCTTTTGCCTAAAGGAATTTGCCAGACTGTGGCATAATATCTGAGCTGACAAGTCAGAGATTGGAATTTAGAAGAAATGGCATAGAAGGAGAAGGAGACTGCAAGGCTAACTGTATGAGCTGGAACTGTTTTTCTAAATTAGAATGAACGCTGGCAATGATTACTAACTCACTGGTTCTCAAGTTTAGTACACTTTGCTGAGTTTTAAAAAACATTTATGCCTGGGACCATCCCACAGAGATTGTGAATTAATGTGTATGTTTCCCAAAGGCATCGCTGTTTTTAAAGCTCACCAGATGCAACGAATTTTGAGAAGCATTGAGCTAACCTAGCTGTATATTGATGAATAATACAAATTGATCTTATAAGAAACTTAGTCATTTTTTTTATTTTTTAAATTATTTAATTTTAATTGAGCTAATACTTGGATATCAGATATTGCCACCATAGTGCCTCAACCACTAAATTAATAAATACCTCATTTTAGGATTGAAAACGCTGAAAAAAAGATTTACTTAGAATGACTGAGTAACTTCCTATAATCTAACATGTATTCAAAGAATTAAGATCAGTCGTGTTACTGGGCTATATAACTTCTAGAATACCATAAATTCTGACAAAGATGGTAATTTTTTGTGCAAGAACACACTAATAGTTAATGGTAGACCTAGGCCAGGAAATCAGTCCTTATGGATGTGATTCCAGTACTTTAATTACCATCTCCCTTTTTTTCTGTTTTTGAGTATACATGACAGTGAAACTTGCTTGTTCAAAGCTTCTTTTGACTAGCATTTTCATATAAGCTTCACACTTCAGAATTTTTATTACTCAACATTACATTGATTTTGCGTTATCAATCATTATCTCCTTACTGTGAATGCAATAGAGAGAAACATTTCTCCAAAGTCATCCAATATACATGTGTAAAAATACATTATGCCATTCAGATTTTTCAGTTGCTTTCAGATAACTGTGTATATTATAATGATAAATTGAAATAGGTCATCTAATTTCTTTTTTCAGCATAAAACACTATTTATCAAAGGCATAGCACTGCTTCCAAGGCAGGTCTTATATGCATTGTCATGTGCCTTCCAAAGTATGTTCTTCAGAACATTAATTTTAAAAAATGTTCTACAAAAGAAAGTCCTTCATTGCAATATTTTCAACAAACACTGCCTATTCTTTTTTTCTTCTTTTGATTTAACATGAGCAAAATAAAGGTTCTGGGAAGCCCTGAAGTTAATAATCCTACTTTTCTACAAGTTTTCCAAACTAAGTTGATCACAGAACCTGTTTTTCATACGCATCCTATTAATATTAAATGCAAATAATGTTTTATAGAAGAGAACTAGGTTACACCTTTCAGATTTGCTGTGAAAATCTACCAGTTATTAAGATTCTAAATTACCATAATCTGATGATTATCCCATCTGTCAAAGTCACATTAGCATCTTAATTCCCTCTGCTTACTACTAGGGTCTCTTCCTGAGAATATCTTCAGTCTCATCAGTTCTGTTAATACTACACAGGGCCTGGATTCATAAACCACATAAAGAATTGACTATCTCACTTCCTAATAATATGTCAACTGTACTTTTCACCTCTACTTTGTGCTATACTAATTATCAATTTTAGTATTCAAAACTTATGTCTCGACTCTACTGTAATCTCAGTGAGAAGAGGAGTAATTTCTTTCTAGTAATCTCCATATTCTCAGAACCTTCCATTGTTTGTATTCTTCTTTTTTTAAAATATGTATTTATTATTATTTGTATCTTTTACATTATAGTGTATTCCCTGTGGGTTACCCACCACTGATGTTTGTATTCCTCTTTATAAATAGCTATTATTTACAGTATCCTGAGAAAAAGAAGGTTTAATGTTAGGAATTGCATCTCTTTCATTTTTATAATCCCGTTAAATTTAACACAATGTAGAAATGTTGTAGATTCTTCATAGTTATTATTTATTTTTTTTACTTTTCATGTTTCTGTTTTATTTATATTCATTTATTTATTTCATTAGGGTAACGTTGATTTACACACTCTGTGTGATTCAGAGGCATAGGTTTAAACTTTTTCAGAGGTTTGCATCATTCTTTTCACATCATTAAATGTATGTATGATTATTATATACATACGTTATTAAATGTATACAGGATTATTAAGCATTGACTTTTGGCCCCTTTTAAGACACACATCACTTCATATTGCTCAAATCCCATTCCAATTTTTTTTCACCCTCATGCTTTTGATATTCTTGTCATGTTGCATCACCAATGGGCTGTTTACACTATAGCCTCTACTCTTCCCACACCAAATATTCAGCACTCATGATTTGAATATTTTCTAGTCCATATTAGAGTTGACAATTCTTCTGTCCCAGATATTATACTAGTAAGTATAATTTATGTTAAAGTGTTAATGGCATATTCTCTGTTTCTCTGGCCAACAACATTAGAAATTCAACATAAGACCTTAATAATATAATGAAAATTCATGATTGAGTTTGAGAGTTCAGACACTGCAGTCACAGTCTACAATCCAACCTCTTGTTTTAAAGATTTCATGTGAACTAATCGCTTCTGAGAAGGTGACTATATACACTGAAACAAACAAAATGATTTGCTTTTAGTAATTATAAAAATTGTTCAGATCAATCCTCAAGTTGTTGCTAGTGAATACATACTCTCATCTGCAGCTCTTAGAGACACAATTCAGCAAACTCCCATGTGGACAGTGAGTAAAGAAAGCCACCCCAGCCAGACTAGGTAACTCTCCTCTTCACCTCCGTCTATGACTATCACTGTTATTCCAGCGCTCCCTCTAGAAGTAGTTTGAGAGCTCCTGGTCTGTTCAAGGCAGGTTACTGGGTTATGCAGGAGATACAGTGATCACAGAAAAATAATCCATGACTTCAAGAAAGTGATGCTCTGACCTGCCAGTGTCTGCCCGAAACAGCAAGCTGCTATTTGAGGTACAATGTGTTAGTTCTACAAACCAACATTCTGAGTATTTCCAAACTGAGAACTTACACCTTATTTAAACCTGTCTAACATTGTTTATCTTTTCTACTCATCATAAGATGACCCTGTGTATTGCCCCACATTCTCAAATATATAATGATGCATACCATTGAAAACAATTTTCTCTGCTTTAATATTTTGCACTTTAAATGCATAAATTTTTAGAAATGTTAAGGTATTTTTCCTTATGTTTAAAGATGTTCTAATAAAACAGTTTTTATGTCAGACTATGCAGAAAACATTATTTGGAGACTGATTTTTTTCATCTTTCCTTAGTTCCACTTGGGTATATTGGATTTGCTATAGTTCATTATTTTCATTTCTCTTTTTTTCCTGTTTATTCACAATGTACACACTATAATTTTATTATTTGAGGAATTATTTCAGTATTATTATCATACTTGATTCATGAGGCTTAAAGTTATTTTTATCTCAGCCATACTCAATGTTTTGAAGATCTGATAATGATGAGACATTGCTATAAAACAGGTGACATCCAGGCCTCCCTGGTGGCCTAGGAGTTAATGCTCAGTGCTACCACTGCTATGGCCTGAGTTTGATCCCTAGTCAGGGAGCTAACCCACATATGGCACAACAGGCCTTTCCTGTCTTGCCCAAGCTCCTCTCAGCAGTGTATTTTAGTAAATGGTGCCTGCACTGCTCCCCACTCTGTCTGTGGTGAATCCTCTCATCCCCTCCCTCAACCCCCGCCCCACCGCCCACCCCTGCACCTCTGGCCTACACCACAGTTCTTCTATGCAAAAAAAAAATTAATAAAATCTTCTTTAAAAAATACAAAACTGCATCCAAGCTATTTTTATAGTGCATACATTTTACCTCTAATCTTTACTCACAATTAGTCATCATTTTTATCATCTTCAAAGTCACAGTAATGGGGATTTATCCCACTTGTATTAGCAATTTATTTGCTTGCTACAATTTTGTCTCACTTTAGTCTGGATGATTATTCTTCTTTCTAAGATGCATCTACTAGTTTTGCTTTTTGTTATTTTCCTGAAAATGTTTTCAATTACTCTCACTTCTCAGTGATAATTTAGTGTGTGAAGGACTTAGAATGGGATTGGTTTTCTTTTAATATTTTCTACATTCTCTCTCAGTACTTTGTGAGTAGAAAGCCCACTGTCATTTTAATTATTGTTATAATTTCTTTTCTTTTTCCTGATTATTTTTAAGGTCATTCCTTGTCTTTGATCTTTCTGTAGTTATACTAACAGATTTCAGGAGTGTAAAATTTTTCTTGAAATTATGTGGCATGATCTTTGTTACCATTGCTTCCCTGTCCTATCCTTAATTCAGTCTGGAATTCCTGTTGGTTGTATTTTGGAACATTTGTTCCTATTCTCCGAGTCTCTTAATCTCACTTCTACAGCTCTCCGTGCTGCAGTCTGGATAATTTCTTCAAATCTATTTTCCATATCATTAACTATCTCTTTAGGTGTAGAAAGTACAATGTTTAACTCATCCTTTATATTTTTAATGAACTTTTTTCCTTTCTAGAAATTAATTTATACATATTCTTTTAAAAATTTTTTAAAGATTTATTATTTATGCATACAAGAACTGGGGCATAGGGCGTGGGGGGCGGTGGTGAGAGGATTCACTAGAGACAGAGTGGGGAGCAGAACAGGCAGATCTACTGAAGTATACTGCTGAGGGGAGCAGCGGGTGAGGCAGGAGAGGTCTGCTGCACCATGTGGGATGCTTCCTGGCCAGGGATTGAACTTGTGCTACAGTGGCTGTGGATAGCTTCATAGTGCTGAGATTTAACCCATTGTGCCACCAGGAGGCCTCATTTATACATATTCTTAATATTTTTGTTCTCTTTTAAACCCTGTGATTCCTCTTATAGATTATGGACTTTTTATTGTAAATCCACCATCCAAAGCCCTGTATGATCTGACTGTGCACATCTCTTCAGAGAGTAGTTTTATATATGCTTTTAATTATCACTCAGTGTTTTCATCAGTGCAGTATCAATGTTTGATTTCTGTTTGGGAACATTCAGTCACAAACGTAATTTTGGATGTCACAGGCAGAGAGGCAAGGGTTTCCTGTCTCAAGAGGCAATTTCCCCTGTAGACTAAAAGAAGAGAGACAGTCTTCCTCGCTGTATTCATAGACTGAGGAATGAAGATTTTTTCAACCATTTGCATGAGCAGAGCGTCCTCCATATTCATAAAGACTTTTCATTCCAATTCTTGGAGTAGATTGTTTAATAAATCTAGTGCATTCTTCAACTAAGTACATGAAATAATAAAAATGCTCATACTTGTTAAAATAATTTATTTTATGGCATTGATTAAGCAATATTGCATAAGGTTAATTTATTGTAATATGAAAAGTACTTTGTAAACCACAGAGTACTGTTTTTATATTATTTAGTTAAGCCTCATAAAATAAAACATTTAGGAAAATTGTAATGATGTCCTTTCTGCTCCATTAAAATACTTAAATGTTCAGCTCTTATTACATTATTGGTATTCTACTATTAATGCTGATGATATTATGGAAAGAGTATAAGAAAAATATTTCCAAAGAAACAACAGTTTGTTTTATAATGTGATCTATACAAAAAAACTTGAGTAATAAGTAGCCTAGTCTTATTATTGTGATTAAAATGGAGTATTTTTTTAAATCTGATAATTTTCTTATAATATTCTTCATTCTATTTTTCTACTCTAATGCAATGACTTCTTATTTAGTGAATTATATGTGCATTTAATGTGTTCACTTCATAATTTAGATGTGTTTCATAGTTTACTTTATATACAATACCATTTAAAAATCAAGATAGGTCCATAATACTTAGAAGTGTTCTTAGTTCATAGACCTCTTGGATTGTAGCATTAGAAGCCCAAATTTAGGTTCTCATTCACTAACTAATAGCTGTGACCTCAGGGTAAATTACTGAAGCATCACATCTGCTCATTTACAATAGAGGGGAGCTAATTATTACCAAGGACATAAGAAGTGCTAGTATTCTAACAAATGCTTCAACACTTGGACTTAATCAAATGTCACAGCATCGATACTGCATTTTGCATGTTCTATGGCAGAGTGAAGATTAGAAACCGAGTTTGATTTTATGTCAAACTCTTTATGTTCATTCCTCAGTAACATTCTGACTATGAAAATCACATTAATAATTATAACATCTCAATAATTGGGGATATGGAATCATGGTAATATTCTAAGTCTTTATTTTCAACATCAAAGATAATAGTTAAATACAACAGACTTCTGTTATTATCAATAGCATAACTTACAATGAAAATAGATTTCACTACTCAAGTTGTTTTGGTGGCATTTTTAATGTCAAATTTATTAGGCCTAATGTGCATTAAAAATTCCTATTTTGTGGGCCTCCCCAGTGGCGCAGCGGTTGAGCGCTGCGCTGTGGAGCTGTCGGCCGCCAGCGATGCAGGTTCGATGCCCAGCGGGGAGAATCCCACATGGTGTGGCAGACCTCTCCTGCCTCGCCCCTGCTCCCCTTAGCAATGTATTTCTGATCTGCCTGTTCTGCTCCCCACTCTGTCTCTGGTGAACCCTCTTGCCACCCCGTGCCTCTGGCCTGTACCCCAGCTGGTATGCATAAATAAATAAAATTCTTTAAAAAAAAAAAATTCCTATTTTGTATAAAGATATATGTGTTGTTAGAAATCACTATTATTATCAAGATAATGAGTTCTATCTCACTCACCCCCAACTTTCTTTAATCACTTTTATCTACTCCAGCCCCATGTCAATCACTAAATTATTTTCTATCCAGAAAGCTTTGGCTTTTCCAGAATGTCACATAAAAGGATATTATTCAGTGTACTGTATAAGTGAGTCCTAGGGCAAGTTAGGATTAAGTAGGTAGCTTTAGGGACAGTACAGGCAGGAGAGTTAAAGAGACTTCTGAGATATGGACAGTAAAATCTAAGAGATCCTGAGCAAAACAGTACTGCAGAGAAAAGGATTAAAAAGCAAGGACAGTAAATCTTTAGAGAATAAGACCTTGAACAAGGGAGGTAACGGGAGAGACTCTAAGAGCTGAGAAAATAGCGCATCTGCCTCGAGGGGTATAGTCACTAGGAAAGAGAACCAATCACAAAGTAGGATGATGCGATCTTAGAATACAGAAAAAAAAACTTTATTCCCTAGACACACGCTCATAATCATAATGCTTCCCCTCCCCTCCCAGGTACAGCGCACCTGAGAGATCTTCTTCTTTTAAATAAACTGTTCTTTACTTCCTTGAATAAAAGTTGCTTTCTCTAATTATCTAAAAAGTCTGCGGATTCCTTTTTTACAGCTACCTGGGAAAGAACCTGTGGTGGTTCAAGGGTCAATTCCTGATTTTTCATAATGAGGCCAGGGTGAAAAGCAGTAGCTGCAGCAGCGGTAACAGCGCACACCGACTTCAGAAGTGTGACTTCATTCAGTTACCGTAATGAATTTGTGATTCATTCATGTCATTTGTGTGTAAAAATGCTTTTTTTATTGTTGAATAATTTTGTCTTCTGATATATGACTACTTATTGATGCCTTTACCTTGTTGATACCTGTTGAAAAATATTTTAGTTATTTCCAGTTTGGAGAGATGGTAAATAAGTCATTCTCAAACTCTTTCAAAACTTTGAAGAAAAGGGAAAACTTCCAAATGTATTTCACATGGTCAATATTAACTTGACACCAAAATTAGATAAAGGTATTTTAAGAAACTTACAGGCCAATACCCATGATGAATACAAAAACAATTTGATGTAAAAACAAGTTTCAGTAAAATTCCAGAAAACCAAATTCAACAGTGCATTAAAGGATCATACACTAGGACTGAATGCGATTAATCTATGGGATGCAAAAATAGTTTCACATAAACCAAAACAATTAACATGCTAAGGTTTTCATTTTGAAGTTTAATGTACACGTTTTTCATCATCAAGAAAATTGGCTTAATCTAAAGTCACAAAGATTTTCTGCTATGCTACTTTAAGAAATCTAATGATTTCATTTTCTACATCTGGCTTTATGATTTGAGTTAATCTCCCCATATAGGCAATGTAGGATTGAGTTTGATTGACTGACTTAATTTATTAACAAGTTAATTTGTTAACAAGTTAATTTGTTAACTTATTCCAGCATGAATTATTGAGGGAAAAAATCCTTTCTCCCTTATGTGTCTTTTGTATATTTATTAAAAATCAATTTACTATTTATAGCTCTATTTTAGGACTTTCTATTTTTGTTCCATTGATATATGCAGTCATCCTTTTGCTATATATATGACCATATTGATCTATAGTTTATGTTTATTGTAAGGTTAGGGAAGGTTTTGGTGTCAAGGTAATATAATCATTTTAATATGAGTTGGAAAAATGTTCTCTCAAATTCCATATACTGGAAGTTTATAACATTTTGATACTAATGAAATAAGTGATGGATGCTACTTTTCCAGGTTAGTAAATCAAAGAGGCAAGATATACTTGAGATCTACAGTCTTATCTTACTCATCTTGCATAACTGAAACTTTGTATCCCTTCGCTAATATTTCATCATTTCCATCCTCTTAATGATTGATGTGTTAGTTAAATTATAATTAATATGTCACAATATTTACATGTATCAAAACACTATAGTGTATATCTTAAATATATCCTAGCTTTTATTTGTCAATATTACCTCCATAAAGGTGGAAATTTCAAAACCAGAAAGAAGCATATCTCAAAGGAAAATGTCCTAATTCTTAAGTCAGGTATTACTTCTGGAACATGCTTAATGTAAATGGCCACTGGAAAGCCTCAAACTGGTTTAAACTGGCTTAACCTGGCTCTGACCAGTTGAAACAGGTTACAAATGGTTCCAACTGGATCCAAAGAGTTGAAACTCTTTCAAGCCAGTTCTGACCAGTTCTGACTGGCTCTGACTTCCTGGAATTGGTTCCGAAGAGTTCAAACTGGCTGAAACGGATTCCAATTGGTCCTGACACTTGGAACCGGTTCCAACTGGGTCAAACCAGCTAGAGCCAGTTCCAACTGGCTCTGCTTTAAACTAGCTGGAAACAGTTCTGACCAGCTGAAACTGGCTCCCATCAGTTCAAATCGGCTGAAACCATTTCTGACTGGTTAAGCCCAGTTCTGAATGCTTCAAACCAAAAATGGCTGTAATTGCTTCAGACTTTATTAAAGCAACAGAAATCAAATACACTGTAGATGGCGCTAACCAGTTCTCCTTTGTTGAAACCAACTGAAACTGAAATGCCCTCCAAAGAGCTCCAACTGGATTAACCTGGCTCTGAGCAGTTCAAACCTGATACGAATAGTTCCAAATGGATACGACCACTTCAAACTGTTTCAAACCAGTACAAATCAGCTGAAACCGGTTCTGACCTGTTCAAACTGGCTGAAACAGGTTCTGACTGGCTGAGACCAGTTCTGACCTCTTTCGACTGCTTCCAACTAGCTGAAACTGGCTACCACCTGTTCAAACTAGCTGAAACCAGTTCTGGATGGTTCAAATCGGTTCTGAATGCTATAAACCAAAAACGGCTGTAATTGGTTCAGACTTGTTTAAAGCAACTGAAGCTGAATACACTGTAGATGGCTCCAGGCAGTTCTAATTTGTTGAAAGCAACTGAAACTGAAAACATCTGGCTGGAAATGGTTCTGACTGGATCAAATAGGCTGGAAACAGTTCAAACTGGCTGAAACCAGTTCAGAACAGCTGAAACCGGTTCCAACTGGTTCTGACCAGCTGAAACTGGTTCAAACCAGTTCTGAGCAGTTCTGAAAGGTACAAATTAAAAATGCTTGTAACTGCTTTAGACTTGTGTAAAGCAACAGAAACCAAATACACTATAGAGAGTCTAACCAGTTCTCATTTGTTGAAACCAACTAAAACTGAAACCAACTGGCTGAAACTGGTTCTGACCAGTTAAGACTAATTCTGAATGGTACAACCAAAAATGGCTGTAAGTGCTTCAGACTTCTTTTCTTTTCTTTTTAATACAAGCTAGGGTACAGGCCAGAGGCGTGGGGCGGCGAGAGGGTTCACCAGAGACAGAGTGGGGAGCAGAACAGGCAGCTCAGAAATACACTGCTGAGGGGAGCAGCGGGTGAGGCAGAAAAGGTCTGCCGCACCATGTGGGACTCTCCCCGGCCAGGCATCAAACTCGCACAGCGCTGCCGACAGCTCCACAGCGCAGCGCACAACCGCTGTGCCACCAGGGAGGCCCGCTTCAGACTTCTTTAAAGTTTCCATAGTGGTTGGACCAGTTTACATTCCCATCAGCAGTGTAGGAGAGTTCTTTTTTCACTACATCCTCATCAACATTTGTTGTTGCTAGTTTTTTTACTATGTGCCATTCTTATTGGAGTAAGATGGTATTGTAACAGGGTGGTCCCCAGGAAAAAGGGTGTGTTCCAGGTTCCCTGCCCCACCCAAGGAAGGGCGGAGCTGAGCAGGAAAGATAAGAAGCTGGAAAATAGATAGGAGAAAAAAAGGGAGAGACAAAGGAAGGAAGGAAGAAGGATGGAGAACCAGAAGAGGAACAGGGAGCAGAGAGGCATGTCAAGAAGTTGCATTGTCCTGGACTGATGAAACAGATGTGGGTGAGAGACCCATGGGGAGGTTAAGGATGGAGACATTGATCTTGATTTTGATTTTGCTCTTTTCCTCCCAGACTTATCTGACTGTTTCTGACCCTATCGTATGGGTCCCTGCTGAAAGATGTTTTATACATGCAGCAGGCTTTTGGGCCTTGTTTTGGGCCAATCCGATTTGGGTGGACTTTTCCCATGAAGGGTTGGGTATCTTTGGGTGCTTGATTTAGAAACTATATTCTTTGTCTCTTTTGTATTGTATACTGATTGTATTAAAGTCTGTTTCCACTTAAGGTCCTATATGTTTTGTACTGATGTGACAGATGGCAGAACCTATTTAGAGCAGGCAGGTTTGGGGGTTCTGGGGTGCCCTATCTCTCTGCCCTTTAACAGTATCTCATTGTGGTTTTGATTTGCATTTCCCTGATTATGAGGGATGTTGGCCATTTTTTCATATGTCTGTTGGCCATTTGTGTTTCGTCTTTGAGAAATGTGTCTTTTAAGTCCTTCTGCCCATTTTTTGACTAGATTGTTTATTTTGTTTTTGTTGAGTCATGTGAGTTCTTTGTATATCTTTGTGATCAGTCCCTTATCAGTTGTATGGAGTGCAAATTTTTTTTCCCAGTCAGTAGGGTATCTCTTTGTTTTGGTCACTGTCTCTTTTGCTGTACAGAAGCTTCTTAGTTTGATATAATCCCAGCTGTTTATCTTTTCCTTCACTTTCTTTGCTTTGGGGGATGAGTCTTTAAAGATGTTACCGAGATCTATGTCACGTAGAGTTTTATCTTTATTTTCTTCTATATATTTTATGGTTTCGGATCTTATGTTCAATTCTTTTATCCATCTTGAGTTGATTTTTTGTACATGGTGTGAGGCAGTGGTCTAATTTCATTCTTTTGCTTATTTTGGTCCAGAAGATATTTGTTTTAATTTAAAAGGTTTGAACCTATCCTCTAAGATTAATGCCAGCATAAAATTAGGGCTTTAATTCTTAAACAATTAAGACAAACATTTCATAATTACTTGGAGCACTCTTCTAGGCATACTTTCTCAACAAATATAATAACAATCATTTTATACACATTAGGTTTATTCATGAGTTTAAGAAAAACTTAGTGCCTCCAATCTAGTAAGGATTCAAAATACATTAAGTGGCTTGCCTCTCTTAGTAGATTTCAAATAATTTTCACATACTAGGCTCCATTTTGTACAATAAACTTTTGGATTAGGAAGTATAGTTATATTTTATAGATGATCAAACATCCAAATTTATAGATGAAAAATTACATATACTGACCAATATTAAATGGCTCATCCTTTGTTATTTTGAATATATATTAATTTATTATAATTTCAGTTCATATAACAAGAGATTTTAATTTCTAAATTTCAAGTGAAGACTGAAATATTAGGCAAGGAATAAAAGACAGTGAGTGAAAAACAAAATATTTGTGTGTGTGTGTGTGTGTGTGTGTGTGTGTATACAGAAATTAATTTTAGAGTGATCTCCAGAGTGGTGTACATGAACCCCGAAGGCAAAATGCATTCCATTGGAATGTAGTGATAGCTATTCTAGGCACTAGATACATGTTTGTTTATGTAAGTCTCACAATAACAACTTATGTATAGGTATTTTGTTCCAGATGAGTAAATTGATGCACAATGAATAAAATCAAGAAAACAGAATTCCTATGAATGAGTAACAGTAGTTTTGGCTATTCAATATATATCGATAATAGAGCATTAAGTGATAAACTTTTATAATCATAAGTTTATATATTGTTTTCTTAAATAGGTTGATCAAAATTTTGGACACTTTTGATGAATTATTTTGAAGTTACTGGTTCTGTTTAACCTGAAGAAAAGATACTTGACCCTTGTTCGTCACATCTAAAATTGCTATTATTCTAATCAAAAACTAAATGAGTTTGAAATGTCCTCTTGAATATGTTTTCACAAGGTTCAAGGTAACTTAAAAGGGCCAAATTAATTAAGAAACTCTAAGATGTTGAAACAATTTTTTGGGCTTGGGATCCCTCAGCCTGATGTTGCCCTTCAATAACACATGTGGATAAGCTGGGAGTGGGCCTGCGTGGCCCACAGCGCCTCCTGCTGGGAATTGGAGGGAGGGACAGGAAGGACCTGGCTCCAAACTAGGAAAGGGCTCTTGAGAACCTCTGGTCAAGACTGAAAAGATTCCACAGACAGCGATGCTGGCAGGCAAGGAGTCAGCGTTTACTGATAAGGGAAAGAGCAAGGAGAGAGCTCTGGGGAGAACTCTTGGGCATGAGACAGGATCCCGGAGGGCTCTGGGGTTATGCAGGTCTTAAGGCTGGGCTTCAGAACAAAGGAATTAAATTTTATTGAATGAGACAACAAGGGGGAGAGGTGAAGTTGACTAACATCCACTTATTATTGCTAATTGCAGGCACCCATCAGCCGCAGCTCAGTGGTCGCTCGGGGCTCAGGACCTCTTCCAAGGTGAACTTCTTTTGGGTTGCAGTTCTTTTTTTTCTCCATGGTAGCTGTAGTGCCAGCAAGGCACAGAGCAGGTTCTCTCTGATCCAGGCAGACTGGTAAAGGAGGAGTCCTGGAGTCTTTGGTGGCTTTTTCAGGAGTTTAAGGATCTTTCTATACTGTTTGTAGTGAGGCAACCAGGTGCAGAACAGGCAGGGAGACCCGGGGCGGGGAGGCTGGCGGGCTGCCTAGCCCCTGGTGAATCCGCACTCTTCCTCGGCTCTTTGGCTTTCTCTCCGGGTCTCTTCACTGGCCTCTACTGCATTCCGCCGCACGGTCTTCTGCTTCCATGTCCTCTGCTGCCACTCTTACATGCTCTGCCCCCCACTCAGGCTCAGCTGTGCCACTTACACACGCCCACGCCATGTGCAGGTGCCACTATCAGGCATGAGTATAAGACCACAGGTGTCGATCATTGATTATAAGGGCATGGAGGACAGAAAAACCTGATCATTTCCATTTATCCTACAGCAGCCAACTGTGGAAAGGTAGCTCTGAAATAGTAAAACAAACAGAAAAACACACACACACAACGAGTCAAGGAAATTAATGGCAGCTGGTGTCCTATAATTATCAGGTTTTTATTAATTTAAGTCTTTGTTTTTGGTAATTTTTAAAAATTATTTTAAGGCTTTGGATGAAAACACACTTGTTTCATTTCACAGATATGTCATTTTTATTTTTAAGCTTATGTACATATTTTTAAATCATGGTAACCCCAGGGGTCCCCAGGGCCCACCCCCAAGGTCCACAGACCTCCCTTCCTGCCTGTGATCACCCTCCCCCAGCCCACCCCACTCTGGATGCCGCAGTCCGACAGCCAGCTTTCAAGGGCTAGTTTTTTAACTTATCTCAATCCGACCTTTAGTTTGGTATCTCCAGCTTCCACATGTTAGTGACACCTTTTGGTATTTAACTTCCAGTTTACCAGCCCATGGGGAGAGCAAAACTGAAGAGCAACTTTGCTTGTTGAGTGCTGTCCTGCCCCATGATCCTTCCTATCTCACTTTTAGAACCGTTTATTTTTATGCTTTAAAGATTAGTCTTATCCCACTTCACTAAAATTTGTATGTTCTCTTTTTTCAAACTTTTGAATGTTAAAGAGCTGGTCGATGCACCTTTTCTTTGGACTATGTCCATCTTTCTACATCCATCTTCATGATCTGAAGAACATTAGAATATCACTGATTATAATCATAATACATTTTATAAGCATGTAATACTTCGGGGAAATTGCAGTTTAAGGCATTACTTCTAATTTTAAGATTGGAATATCATATAATCTTTAGCAATGAGTTCATTTACTCTGCTCTTTTATATGTGGAATTAAATGTAGTTTAGCTTTGATATGGTACTCTTTAATGATGTAAACAAAAGAGTCATCAGGTTTTTCCACTCTCCGCTCAATGGTGGGTC
The DNA here is from genome assembly GCA_004024925.1 of Scalopus aquaticus. Classification (NCBI taxonomy): domain Eukaryota; kingdom Metazoa; phylum Chordata; class Mammalia; order Eulipotyphla; family Talpidae; genus Scalopus; species Scalopus aquaticus. The sequence continues at coordinate 24,258 of PVIJ01017391.1, forward strand.
TCTGCGGGCCTACACGCATGCCTGATGGTGGGCACCTGAAGCAGGACGTGGGCCTGAGTGAGTGGGCTCACCTGAGCCAAAGTCTGGGCTTGAAAGCAGCAGCAGCAGCGGCAGGCAGCAGAGAACAGAGCGTGGAGCAGAGAGACCATTCGGCGGGTGTGGTAGAGAGGCCATGAGAGAACGCCAGAGAGCCCAGAGAGAGTGAAGATTCGCCAGAGACTGGGAGGGCTGCCAGCCTCCTGGCCCCCTGCCCTGTTGCCTGCCCTGTTCCTGGTTGACTCTCTACAAGGGACCACTAAAAGCCTTAAAAAACTACCAAGGTCTCCAGATCTCCTCCTTTTGACCCATCTGCCCAGCTCCATAGACAACTTGCTCCTGGTGTCTTCCTGGCGCTACGTGTATTTATATAAAAATGGAACAAGTACCAGGGTTCCTGATACATCATGGAAAGTAAGATCATATATTATTTATTTAATTTAAACATATTTTCTCACTTAAATATGAATAGTTTGTTAATATTAAATGACAGTTTCCCTTCATTATTTTTGGTTCATTCAAAATGAAAGTAAGTCATGCTAAAATGGTATCTTTAGGATTTCCCTCTTTAAGCTTTCAAATGTTTATAGTGAAGAATATTTTAAGACAAAACAAAAACATCAAAAGTTATTTTTATATTACCGTATGCCATGTATCAAACAGGCTAATCTTCCGTATTCTGGCACGTGGTACGATTTCCTAATATCTAACCACGTAAGACAAGTGAACTTACATAGACAAATGCAATTCATCTAAAGCATTGATATTGCAGTGTTCTCAAAGTTGGTAAAAAAATGTCTTAAGAATGAAGTGTAGGTTAATGTTAATCCTTTGAAAATAATTAATTGTATCTCAAATAAATGAATGTCCTAATTAAGTGAAGTACCTAGCATTATTGATGCTTACTAACAGAATATATTCCGTAATTTTCTGTATCTTAGTAATTAGAAGTATTAGAGTTTCCACACTTATGTAGGATTATAATAATTTATAACCAGTGAACATATATACATATAAGAATATACATATTTATAAACTTATATGTGTTTTTGGTCTTTTAGCTCATTTAAATGTTATTCTTCATGTATGTATACAACACATAAGCATGTGTTGATATGTCTTTGTATATATGTGTTTGTGCAAAAATTTAAGTCCATAGCTACTGATGAAAGATAGGGCATGCTGAAAACATTTTATTAAAATGTACAATTTGCTATAGTGTATACATATAAAATGCAGTCATGGCAAGAAATATTTAATAATCATTTAACAAAAGCATGAACTAAAATACTTTAATTTTTATAGAACTGTGCACTTACAGAGCCCTTCTCCATGTTTTGTCTCAACTAACTCTGTCCATATATTTCACAAAATAATGTAATGTGCATTTTCAATTACTGATGCAGTTATTTTTGTGCTTTAGTATTATTTTGGAAAGAAAAGTGACACTTTGGGAAGCCACATAACATATGTCAGGTAACAATGAGATCATTTAGTAATTTGAAGCATTTGTTTTTCAGACTGTGTTATCATCTGTCCTGTGAACCAAGAAACAATATAATTGATACAAAATTAGCCATCTTTTATACTCCACTAATTTTCACATCAAAGTCAAACATGATGATCTGGATTACTTAAAAACACATCTCACAGGAGTGTACCAACTATACTGTGATCACTTCTGAGGCACAGAAATTATAATAGGATTTGTCACATCTCTATAATTGGCACTTCTTTGACTAATTATTAATTCAAATCTAGCAATGTATTGGTAATGCTAACACGAACAGTATGAAACAACCACCATCTGTATTCCTGAAAAATTGTATTAGCAGTCCATCATAATGAGTGCCCTGTAGATCTGGGATGCCTTTGAGAACATGATGCATGCTATTATCTTGTCTCCAGACATTACAAACAAAATGTTGCATAAACCACAAGAAAGTTGAAGATGTCCCGAGCTCCTGGTAATGGGAGATCCTTCCATCCAGAGCTTTCAAGACCTTTGGTGAGTTATTTTACCTCCGGTGAGTTATATTTATCCATGTAAGTAATGCAGCAGAAATATGTTCCTCTCAGAAACATTGAAATTAAGTCAAAATTAAAAATATCCTTGTGGCTCTCTATTTCCTTTTTGCTACCCATATTTGAATATTAGGGGGAAACTGGCAAAAGAATAAATATGAACATCGATCTATTTACAGATCAATGTTGATAAGGAGTAACATGCACTACCTGAATTACTGGCAATTAAAAATTTGAAATGAAAAATAGAAAACTTGATTTATTATCTGGTGAGAACTGAGTTTAACTTCTAGAGAAGTGTTTTATTTGTGTTATAGTCATTTTTTGGTACTAAAATTCAAGGCAGATTGCGTAAGAGAAAACAGCAGAGAAAAGGTGATAAGGATTCTCTAAGTATAGTTTGGAAGAAAAATTAGGTACATATTTTGTGTTTTTTTATGGTTTGTTGTGGAATGCATAACACAGAAGAGAGGATAAAACATAGATTTTGAAAAATAACTATGAAGTTAAAGTCCTTATTATTATCCCTAAATTAAGCTATTGATTACTATCTGTATTAGAGTTCTCCATAAATCTATATCTATGCATATATAGTTATATATATTTAGGCACATGTATATCTATGAAGATAAATGAAAATATGTATATGATGGTTCATATAATATCTCTGTCTCTGCATCTATCTATCAATATCTAGATAGATGGATTTCAGGCCATATTTTGCATTTTTAGTGGCTTTAGAGATTACAAAATATATACAAAACTTTTCAGAGACCACTTAAAGTTATTTTTATACCACAGTCAGTTAAATGAAGACGCATTAGTCGTATAATTCCCATTACTTTCCCTCATTAATGTTATGGTTTTCCTATGTATTAAATCCATAATCATCAAAGTTTCATCACAAGTGTTACATACTGTGCTCTCAACTGGCCTGCATATTTTTAAAAAGTTAAGAAGAGAAAATACTAAGCTTGTTCAGACACTTAATACTTCTGTTTCTCCTTTTTCTTGAAGGTTCTAGTTTACTTATGGTATAATTTCCTCTCAGTCTAAAGAACCCGCTATGGCATTTCTTTTAAAACTTGTTTGCTATTTAAAAATTCTCATAATGTCCCTTCATCTAGAATGACTTTGTTTTGCATCATTGTGGGAGGATTTTTTTTTAAATCTAGCTTTAGAATTAAGGGTAAACAGGCCCTTCCTGGTGGCGCAGCGGTTAGGCGCTGCGCTGTGGAGCTGTCGGCAGCGGCGACGCGAGTTCGACGCCCAGCTGGGGAGATTCCCACATGGCAGACCTCTCCTGCCTTGCCCGCCGCTCCCCTCAGCAGTGTATTTCTGATCTGCCTGTTCTGCTCCCCACTCTGTCTCTGGTGAACCCTCTCGCCACCCCACGCCTCTGGCCTGTACCCCAGCTTGTATGCATAAATAAATAAATCTTAAAAAAAAAGAATTGAGGGTAAACAATTAATTATGGGCTAATAATGCTTTTCTTTCTGGGTTAACAAATCTTTTCTTTCAACAGTTGTTGTTTCTTATTCCTCTCTCCTCCATTGGCTTACAAACTGGTCCTCACACAGAGGACAGGGAGAACCTGAAGAGAGAGGCCTCCAGGTGTCAGCCAGGGAACTTAATAGGTTTGTCTTGGGCAAAACGAGTATGTGTGCAATTGCCTGCCAGATTCTTAAAACTTTAACTGGGTTCAGTCACTTATACCATCTAGATTGCTTCAATGACACATTGCTTTCTTAGACTTGTGTCTTTGAAAATGACTCATACTGTGAAAACAAGGAACATAATTTACATTTCACCACTACTGCAGGAAAGGAAGCAGCACTAATTCTTCTGGTTCTGCCTGTGGGTTAACCAGCAGCATTGACCTCTGGATGGCTGCTTCCAACAAGAAATCTCTAATGAGAACTCCATAGTTGTTTAATTTTTTTTCAAATTTCAGATTGTTTTGTGTAATACACCATTTCTCTCTGACTGCTTTCAAGAATGTGTTTTGTTTTTCAGTGCTTTGATAATATTGGCTGATATGGATTTCTTGAGTTTTCCTTGTGGAGTTTGTTGCGTTCCTTGAAACTATAAATTTGTCTTTCACCAAATTCCAAATTTTGGAATTTTCAGTCATTATTTCTCTAAATGCATTTTCTAAAGTATTCTTCATTTTGACATGAATGAAAAATGAATATTAGACTTCTCTATATTGTGCCACATGTTCAAGACTCTTAGTTTAAATTTACTATTTTCCAACTTCATTTTCTTTCTAGTTTTTTTTTAATAATGTATATATTATTATTGTTAGTTATATCTTTTACATTTTGTATTCCCCTTGGGTAACCCATCACCAATTCACCCGTGATCCATCTCCGTGGTCCCTTGTGTCCTTTTCTACTCCACTTTGTGCCCTTACGCTCCCCTCCTCCCCTCCCCCCGCCACCCCGCCACCTGCTGAGTGTCTCTCTCCTATTTGGTTTCCCTATAGTCCTGTAATAAGTGAAGACATTCGATATTTTTCTTTCTTTCTGCCTTATTTCACTGAGTATGATCCCCTCTAATTCCATCCATGTTTCTGCAAATTGCATGTGTTTATCTTCTTTGAATGCTGAATAGTATTCCATTGTGTATATGTACCACATCTTCTTGATCCAATCTATTTTTGGACACCTGAGTTGCTTCCATACCTTTGCTATTGTGAACAGTGCCACAATGAACATACGGGTACATGTATCCTTTTGGATTAGTGTTTCTGTGTCCTTTGGGTAGATTCAAAAAAGTGGTATTGCTGGGCCGTATGGAAGTTTCATTCTTAGCAGTTTGAGGAACCACCATATAGCTTTCCATAATGGTTGGACCAATTCACATTCCCACCAGCAGTGTAGAAGAGTTCCTTTTTCTCCACATCCTTTCCAGCATTTGTTGTTGCCTGTATTTTTAATGTGTGCCATCCTCACAGGTGTGAGGTGGTATCTCAATGTGGTTTTGGTTTGCATTTCCTTTATTATAAGTGATTTTGAACATTTTTTCATGTACCTGTTGGCCATTTGCTTTTCTTCTTTGGAGAAGTGCCTTTTTAGCTCTTCTGCCCATTTTTTTTCACAAGTTAATAGATATTTATTTTTGTTATTCGTATCTTTTACATTATTGTGTGTTCCCCATAAGTTACCAGCACCTGTTCACCCGTGGAGCCATCACCATAGTCCTCCGTGCTCCCCTC
>PVIJ01017392.1:0-20677 GCA_004024925.1 Scalopus aquaticus
AGTAGTCTAGCTTCATTTTTTTGCATGTGGCTGTCCAGTTTTCCCAGCACCATTTATTGAATAGACTGTCCTTGTTCCACTGCATTTTCTTTGCTCCTTTGTCAAAGATTAGTTGTTCATAGATATGTGGCTTTAATTCTGGGTATTCTATTCGGTTCCATTGGTCTTTCTGTCTGTTTTTCTTCCAGTACCATGCTGTCTTAATTATTATGGCTCTGTAGTATAATTTGAAATCAGGGAGTGAAATTCCTCTGTTTTCTTTCTTTTTAGTTAGTAGGGCTTTAGCTATGCGAGGTTTTTTGTGGTTCCATATGAATTTCATCAGTAGTCGATCTATTTCTTTGAAGAATGTCGTTGAGATTTTTATTGGAATAGCATTAAATCTGTAAATTGCTTTTGGTAGGATTGTCATTTTGATAATGTTAATCCTTCCAATCCATGAACAAGGGATGCCTTTCCATCTTCTTGTGTCTTCTTCTATTTCTTTCAACAGAGTTTTATAGTTTTCTTTGTATAAGTCCTTTATGTCTTTTGTTAGATTTATTCCCAGATATTTGATTTTTTTGGTTTCGATTTTGAAGGGGATGGATTTCTTAATTTCTTCTTCTTCAGATTGGGTGTTTGCATAGAGGAATGCGACTGACTTTTGTGCGTTGATTTTGTATCCTGGTACTTTTCTGAACTGGTCTATTATTTTGAGTAGGTTTCCTATGGAGTTTTTAGGGTTTTGTATATTTATTATCATATTGTCTGCAAATAGAGACAGTTTAATTTCTTCCTTTTCTATTTGGATCCCTTGAATGTCTTTCTCTTGTCTAATTGCTCTGGCTAGGACTTCCAGTATTATATTGAAAAGTAATGATGAGAGTGGACATCCTTGCCTTGTGCCTGATCTTAGGGGAAAGGCCTTCAGCTTTTCACCGTTGAGGATAATATTGGCCGTGGGTTTGTCGTATATGGATTTTATTATGTTGAGGTATGTTCCTTCTATCCCAAGGATTTCAAGGGCTTTTATCATAAATGGGTGTTGTACTTTGTCAAATGCTTTCTCAGCATCTATTGATATGATCATATGGTCTTTATTTTTCTTTTTGTTGATGTGTTGGATTACATTGAATGATTTTCGGATGTTGAACCATCCTTGTGCCCCTGGGATAAATCCCACTTGGTCGTGGTGTATTATTTTATGGATGCATTGTTGGATTCTGTTGGCCAAGATTTTATTAAATATTTTTGCATCAGTATTCATTAGGGAGATTGGTCTGTAATTTTCTTTTTTTGTGGTGTCTTTGTCTGGTTTTGGTATTCAAGTAATATTTGCTTCATAGAATGTGTTTGGTAGTACTCCTTCCTTATCGATTTTTTGAAAGAGTTTGTGTAATATAGGGACTATTTCGTTTTTGAATGTTTGGTAGAATTCATTTGTGAAACCATCTGGGCTGGGCTTTTGTTTTGGGGGAGGTTTTTAATTACTGTTTCAATTTCACTACTGTGATTGGTCTGTTTAGGTGTTCTATATCTTCTTTGTCTAGTTTTGGGTGATTGTATAGTTTTAGGAATTTGTTCATATCTTCTAGGTTGTTATACTTGTTTCCATATAGCTGTTTATAGTAATCTCTGATTTTTTTTTTAATTTTTGCTGTGTCCGTTGTGATTTCTCCTTTTTCATTTATGATTCTATTTATTTGTGTTTTCTCTCGTTTTTTCTTTGTAAGCCTGGCTAGTGGTTTGTCTATTTTGTTTATTTTTTCAAAGAACCAGCTTTTGGTCTCGTTCTAAGTCCCTAGGTTGCACTATCAGACTTATATCCATACTTTAATACCTTTGCAGACCATGAAGGAACAGTGTTTTGCTAATTTTCCTCCTTTATCCAGGTACCAACCACGAAGCAAATAGTTACTGTTACATTTGTCACATTTTAGTCATTCATTATTTCAGTTTATCTCTAACATGGATTTCATTGAGCTGTAGCTTCAGTTATCTTTCCTTGAGCCTGGTCCTTCCTGTTGACTTACCCATCTTGTCTGCCCCTCCTGACATCTTGTTTTTATACTCTGCTACCTCAGGTTACCCACAGTTTACCTTGAGCTCTACATTGAGACATCCTTCTGCTGAATTTTAATACTGTTTCGGTGAAAATATCACCCCATTCTTGGTTACAGTGCTGGTATTTAAAGTTATGTGTTGAACTTTATTCATCTATACTGAGTAATATAAATGTTAAGGTCAAACACCCTCTGGAAGCTGGACTCATACATGTTTTTCTAATAGGTAAATTGCTGTTAATGAATGAGTTAAATGTTTTCACTAATGAGTTTTGATTTTAAATACAAGCATGATATTATAGACAGGTGAGTAGGATATAAAGTACTTGAAATGTGGGGTTAGACCTGGACTTGCAAACTCCACTTACCAGCTCTTGGACCTTGTATAAACCAATGTAGCAGGTTGAGCCTTGTTTTCTTTGTCTGTAGATACAAGTGTAAATAATGCTTACAGATAAGTGTTTTAGGGAAGAGTAATCCCATTATGTATAAGGTATCTCTGACACCCCATTACGTGACATACAGTAGATTATGACTTTCATTTATAATAGTTTATTTGATACTTGAATAGTTCTAAGTTTAGTTGTCATCGTTCTATAAAAGTAGCTTCCACATTATATCACAAAGTAGATAGCACCTGTTTTTTAAACTTACACTCATTTATTGGGTATTGAACCAGGTCTAGTTTTAGTTGTCATATACAGTTGAGTTATTCTGGAATGAAATGGTGCCTTTAGAAAAGTATTTTTTAACCAAAGCAACTTTGGGGTCATGTTATTGAATGGAGGCTGTTTTTTCTTCATTCTCTTTTCTTCTTCCTTGGGATGGGGCACAAACAGCTGACCGCAAGACATAATCACCCCTAATGACAAAACCCTGAAGAATTCCAGAGTCAGAAAACAGAAAGAACTCTGAGTCCTGGCACAACCTCATCCAGGCTGCCCTGCCCTGGACTTCCTGCCAATTTGGACTTTTATATATGAAAGAAAAAGCCTCTGTCTGGCTTAAGCCACAAAATAGTGGGGTTTTGTTATGTGTTCATTAAAGTTGTGAAACACATTTTTAAGTACACAAGTAATAGACAACAGATTAGAAATAAAATGCAAGAAATCTTTTTTTCAGTATTGAAACATGACAGCAAACCAGCTTATGTTCAGGGAATAGGGTCATTAATTGGATGGGGTTTTTATTTGATTAATAATCTGAAGCTAATATTGTTTGCTTTGATGATAAATTCTCATCTCATTACTGTCTAATAACTTACTTGCTCCTCAGCTAGTCATTCCAATGGGCAGGTTTTATTTTGAGAATCTTCATTCTTTTATGCAAATCTCAAAAGTAGATAACAAGGCAGAAAATGTCTGGGGTGATAAAATTGAATATTGAATAAAACATCAATTGCTTGTTCTCAGATATTAGACTTTTTTTTTTTTCAAGTAGTGGAGAAATATCTCTGTTGTTTACATCTGGGAGTATCCGTTGTGTTTGCATATATCATAAGAGCTCTGGAGGTTGTGGCCTGCAAATATACATAGCAAATAAAATTCTTGCCAGCTGGGGCATAACTAAAAGCTTGCCACTACTCTACCTGTAAGTTAGTCATTAAGAGCAAGCCTTTGATCATTGTTCTAATGTTTTAAGAAAGCTGATTTTCCTGTTTGACAGAATAGTGAATGGTAATGCATTATATAAAAGCACTTACTATGAAAAAATATTTTTATTTCCACATTTAAAAATTGATTCTGGTTTTTAAGATGCTTTCCTTATAAACACATATTGACTCTGGTGAAATCTTTGCTGAAGAACTTCTAGGCAAATAACTTCTGAGAATTCGAACTCATTAGCAGGGCTTAGTCCTTTCGCTATATTTCCTGATAATAGTTTTCTATTAGATAAGTAAATGTCAGAGAGTAGAGTAGTAAGAATTTGTCTTTGGCACTCATTAGTGAATGCATACAGGATGAGAGAGAATGAGGCATTCACGGGTTGATCAGTATCTTCTAGCTCTCCCTTTCTTTTACCTCATTCTTCATTGTGTTTATTGTGCATTAGTCTAAAAGGCTTGCATTTTACAGGAAGTTTGTCATATACAAAAATTTAAGTGTTCAGTTGATTTCGATTTAGCAAATCCGTTTCTTTTATAGAGAAGACTGCAGGAAATGTCCTGTTTTAGAAATGTGAAGAATTTTTGGGGAGTGGCTCCTCAGAACTCTGCACTGTGTTAAACATGTTTATGATTAAGATATTTTCTGGCTTTTCTTAAATCCAGCTTTTAAAATAACTTAAAAATATAAAATGTTCCTTATGCAGCATTTGTAAAACTGATTCATATATATACATATATTCTATCATATGATCAAGTTATATTTTATATATGAAATATAAAATTTGTGAAGAATAGACTGTGGCTATTGAGTTCATGAACGTGGAACCCCTGCCGAAGACTGCCCCATTCTCCAGCTGTTTGGCTCCTATTTAAAGGGCTTCAAGGGCTCTACCATAGGAGCAAGGACATTTATTCTGGCATGGCTTTTTAGTGCCATCTGGTTCAGGGCCCCACACTCAGTAGCAGATTTCCTTATTTTGGAGGGAGTGAACCACATTCCTCAATCAGTGGATGAACAATTCCAGCCATTCCAGCTATCCATGTGTATGATCCCTTCTGTTTTACATTGAACTATTTACCTAGTTTTAGTACCAATTCACTGATTAAGTCACTTGACTCTGACCAAGAGTCAAAACTATGCTATGGGTGTGATCTTGTCTTTGTCCTAGTCCAGGAAATATGTTTAATCTAGGCCTCAGTTTTGAATTTGGAAGGAGGCATTGAGCAAAAGAATGTGGGTAGTCTCTAGAAGTTAGAAAAGGCCAAGTAGTGGATCCTCCCTTAGAGTTTTGAGAAAGGAATTTAGCTCTGCTAACTCCTTGATTTTTAGCCTAGTGAGACTTACATCATACTTCGATCCTACAGAAATAGAAGATAATGTGTGTTTATGGTAAATTTTTGTGAATGTAATAGGAAACAAATTTAAGCTTTATTGCTATTTGGTTATATGAAGTGCTTGCTTCTCATATTCTAGATACCAGACATCATAATTTTCCTAGAAAAAATTAGACTATTTTCAAATTTATGTAAAAAATATGAGAAAGGAACACTACTCATCTTCACAAAGAGAGTGATATTTCTTGTTTATGCAGCCAGGAATAATTTTTTTTGGTTATTGAATGCGATTACATCCACTTGAATATTTCTGACTATGTATGCATGTGTGTGTGTGTGTGTGTGTCTGTGTGTGTATGTTGTGTGTATATATTTACGCTATATATGTAATACGTATGAATATAATACTTTAAAAGTATATTTTGGGATAATTTACTATGTGTTTTTGATATTTAGGTCAACTTATAACTTACATATCAAAGTGTAGTCCAACATAATTTGAGGCAAAGGGTAGGTTGTAAAAAGGATTTAGGGGTAATGGCATTATCACTGTAAGGAATGACAGTCACTTCCAATTGAGTTTGTCAGGGAACACTATTTCCCTGGTTGCCATAAATGTCAATACTGTATTGTCTTTAAACTTTTGGAATTAAATGATAGACAAAGTATGGTTATCATCACAGAAAAGATATAAATGTTTTCAACTTTGATATTGTAAAAGTAAAAGCAGGATTTACAAAAAAGGGAAGTGGAAGGGCAGAGGGAGAGAAGATGTGATGCCATCTTTTATTCTTATGAATGAAGGGATTCTGTCTTTGGTAGGCTTTTAACTTATTGAAGATAAATGTAATCATTAAAGGAAATAAACATTTAAGTACACACATTGCCATGGATGATATTGGAAATGCAAAAGATGATTTCTGACCTCAGTAAGTTGAGACCATGAGAAATGCTTATTAGATGGAGAGGGTTAACATTCCAAAAGACTGAAGCAAATGTCTAAAAGAGATATGCCTCTGGAGAATACAATTTGGCCACCCTTCTGTACTATCTAATTAAAAAAATCAAAGTAATTTTTACACATGGTTTAAAGAAGGAGTTGGCAAGCTTTTTCTGTAAAGGGCGCCAGATAGTAAATGTTTTAGCCTTTGCACACGAGCTTGCTCGCAGCTGCTCTACTCTGCCTTTGTAGTGTGAAAGCAACCACACACACCACTTGCAATAATGACTGTTGCTGTGTTCCCCAACACAATATCTTGATTATTTTTCCACCAATTTTTTGCTGTCTTTTCTTTTTTTTTGAAAGATTCATTTATTTATGCATACAAGAGCTGGGGTGCAGTCCAGTGAAGTGGGGTGGGGATGAGAGGATTCATGAGAGACAGAGTGGGAAGCATAACAGGTTAGATTTAGTGAAATATACTGCTGAGGAGATCAGCGGGCCAAGGCAGGAGAGGTCTTCTGTGCCATGTGGGAAGCTCCCTGGCCGGGGATCGAACTTGTGCTGCAGAGGTTGCTGATAGCGTCATAGTGCTGAGACTTAACCCATTGCGCCACCAGGAAGGCCCTACTGTCTGTCTTTAAAAGACGCACTTTGAATTCTTGTATTCTTTATTTTTGTCTGTAACACAATTGACATTTGTCCCTTTCTCCCCATTATCATTATAGTTTAATAGTAATATAATGACACATTAATATCCTAACTTAAAACCATACCACACTATTTCCAGTGTTGTCATCTGCATTCTCTTTTACACTCATGAAGAGGGTAAGCTGTTGTGCCAATTTATTAGATTGGTTCCTAAAACTTTTAGCTAATTTTTGTTATCCAGTTTCTTATGTAAATAATATTTAAATGGAAGTATTTCTTCCATCTTAGTTGAAGCCTACTTTTCATATGACAACATTTTAACTAATATCAATGTACTATCAGTTAATTATGAGTCCACTGGGTTTTGGGCAGATGGCCCTTGTATCCAGGGCTTCTTGACCATTTGTGGTAGAGGACCAGAATGTTTTGTTTGTTCATCTATAGCAAATCTGGACTCATAAAATACAAAATCATGTGTTTGGATATTGAAACAATAAAAATTGTTGTGAAATATTAAATGCCCAATTTTTGTATTTGCTTTGTTGCAGAGGAAAAACAGTTCATGGGCTGTATTGCTCCACTAACCACATTTTGGTCACAGACATTAAAAAAAAGACTAAGGAAAAGGGTTTCCTTTTGTCCAAAATTTTGTCTTAAAAAAATCATGCCTTACATTCTGATATTTCTCTTTTGGCAATTTTTGTTCATTTCTGAACCTTTTGCTCATTTCCTGTTTACTTTTTCTTTGTCAAACCAAGGCAGTCTTTTTGCCTTCCTAAACACTACACTTACACAGAATAATAACAAAAATAATGGGTATTGATAATGTGTGTGTGTGTGTGTGTGTGTGTGTGTGTGTGTGTGTGAGAACACTGGGTGTCAGGTGCTGGGATTACAGCAGTATATAAATTACAAGTGTCTCTATCTTTGTAGAATTTAAGAATATGATGACAAAAAAGAAAATATGTTTATGTGTATTTGTGTGTGTCCATTTACCAGTGCATGAATATGAAATGAATTTCTCACAATCCATTGAGAATCAAACATGTTGTTACCATTTTATGTGACTGATGGAGTTTAGATTTCAACCTAGTCTTACTGACTGCAATGCTCACACTATTCCCACTAAGCTATTTTATTTATTTTTTGGGGGGGGTGTAGATTTGATTTTCTTTTCCTGTGCTCCATGCTTAATCACACCTGGAGTTCCTTACCTCAGCATTTTGGAAAGGAATACCTGAGATGTAGATAACACACAGGTCCCTTCTTCTACCTTGCTGGAAATCATTTAGATCAAAAGGTAGTTATAAATATGTTTAATAATAATGTAAAAGCAGAAGACTTTTAGTTACTGTTGTAAAGGTTAGTAAGAATTTTACTTGGTGTAGGACAAGGTATTTTTGAAGAGTATGGAAAGGTGATTACTGCTGTTTAATATTTTCACGTCTCTGGCATGCTTACTTACCCTGACAAATGAACAAGTTCTCCCACTTCAATCTGCATAAGGGGATTTCTGTAAGTGTCCACTTTCTGAGTTTTGATTTATCTGGTAAATGAACTGCTAATGAACTTGCCTAAGGGCATGGCTGTTTGTTTAGAGAATTGACTTCCATCCTCCACTTTGTTGAAAACTTACCTCCTTAGATCTTTGCTCACATTTCACCATTCCAATGAGGTTTGACTTGAATTTTCAGTGGATGCCAGAGTAGTTTAAGATGCTGGGTATATGGAAATGAAGACGATAATGAGGTTTCTAAATCATGGAGCTTACGTTCTAGTTGGAGGAGGTAAGTAGTAAAAATTAACAGATAGTTGCATATAATAATGATCATGCTTAATACTAACCATGGAGGCATGGAATTAACTTTAGATTGACAGGAAGATAATTCCTGAGCAGGTATTCTTGAGCTCAGCTTTTTGCATTTCCTTCCTGTGCTGTGTTCTTTTCAGCTACCTCTCTGGTTCACCTGTGGCATTCTGGGAAATGATCCTGTTGATGGAGAAACAAAGCTAACAGTAGTGAGCGAAATTGTCTAATACTTTTGAAAATTAGAGACAGTCAGTACTTTACCATTCCTATTAGTACTATATTGAAAAGAAATTTTATAATCAGTGAGTGGGAATAAAGTTGATGAAGTCTTTATTTGTCTTAGAGTTAACTTTATAGACACTGCCACCAATACCTCTTCTGATGTAAATTAAATTGCTCTTTTCTATGTCTTATGCAATAATGGAGCATAAATCTTTGTGTTTGAGCAAAGAGCTAGACACTGTGGTAGTTAACTCTAGAATGCTTTAAGTCTCCTTCATTTTTTCATTTACATAAAGACACACATTGACAATAGCTGTTGAAGGTGACCTTTGGCATTATTGTTCTAAGATGCCAGCATCCTAGCAGCAAGAAAGTATGGATTTAAGTGGCTACATTAAGTATAAGTTCGGTTGTATGAATTTATATTCTCTATTACTAACATTCATTTTGTAGCAAAATGTTTTTTCGGGTTTTATAATGAGTGAATTATTAAAAAAATTATAGTTTCCCTGCTCTTTGGAGACATGGCTGCATGCATTTCTGGCTGCAGGCTTTGCATTCCTTTGTACCACACAAGTTTCTGAAACTTTGGCGTCCAGATCTTTCATTGGAAACAATTAATGGAAAACAGTATTTTAAAAAATCAGCTGTTTTCTTTAGAATTAATTTGAAACATTTTACTTCACTGTTATTGAATTAGTAGTAATTTAATGTTTTAAGCCTATTGTACTGGGAATCTTTGGAAATATATATATATATATATATATATATATATATCAATTAAATACACTTGCAATTTTTTGTTAATTTTAGATTTTAGTATTGAATATTTATTTTTTCTTGTAGACCTTTGGTTCTAAAATTATAGTGTACCTAATCCTGAAGATTTATATAAGAATTATACTTTCATGCATTTAACTCATATTAGATCCATAGGAAAAGGACATTTCCATATTCTTGCAAAAAGTTAGTGTGCTGTGAAGATGTAGGTAGTAGATTTGGAAATAATTAGAATTTGTCCTTTATTTTAAAATGAAGCTCTATCTAGATAGCTGGACCTTTTTCTTCAAATAAGCTTAGGTTAATCCCAGGATGAAAAAATGAACCTTTAAAGTCCTTTATATAAAGAAACTGCTGAGATTATGGTTACTTCTCAAAGCTGAATGAAAAATGACATGGGGTGATTAACATTCTTTTTAATATTTAGTTGATATATGAAATAAGAAGTGAAGTGTGTGCCTTGATGCTTAAATATATTTTCCTACTCGAAAAAGAGAATAAGTAATACTATCAGAACTTGAAATATGAGAGAAAATTAAAAATTTCCCCTGGAATTGTTGGTGCTTTTATAATGAGATTACCTTTGTTTAGGGTTATACAACTCAAGCGAAGCCAACAACCACCTTCCTGTGCCTTAACCTTTGTGTATTTGGGTTTCCCCTCTGTAAGATGCTGGACCTGTGAATCAGTGTATTCTTACCAGTTTTTGAACTTTAGGGTTTACTAATCAGGGTTTGAAAATATCCAATTCTTTGAAGGAAATAAGTCATGGGCAAGAACTCTTTCAGAGTGGAAAAGCAGCTTATTTAAAAATAACATTGTAGGACCTCCCTGATTGTGCAGTGGGTTAAGTTGCAGCACTATGAAGCTATCCAGAGCCACTGCAGCATGAGTTCGATCCCCGGCTGGGGAGATTCCCACATGGTGCAGCAGACCTCTCCTGCTTCGCCCACTGCTCACCTCAGCAGTGTATTTCAGTCAGTCTGCCTGTTCTGCTCCTCACTCTGTCTCTGGTGAACCCTCTCACCGCCCCACACCTCTGGCCTGTACCCCAGCTTGTATGCATAAATAAATAAAATCTTTAAGAAAAATAATTGCGGAATCATGTTGAACTGCTAAAAATACTCTTTTGGTACAGCACCAATGTTTTCTTGCAAGGTGTTTCTTCTCCCACTTTAGGTTCAAAGCCCTACATTAAAGCCTTGAGCTTCTAGATGCTGCAGGTTTGAGTGCTGGATGTGGCCTTCAGGTCCACACAATGTCCACTTCCCTTATCCAGTAGCATCCTTGAGGTAATGGCCATCTAGCTTTTTCTTGACTCCAACAGAAATATTTCATCATATAACCCACTCTATTCTTAGCACTTTCTGAAAGATCTTCTTTTGCTGAGCTTCAGTTTATTTCTGTTGTTTATATAACCTCTCTCGGGGCAGGATCGAATAAGCTGAATCTTTCTTGTGCATGCCAGGTTTTTAATTTTGATGGGAATCTCATATGGTCTTTGAATATTTACCAATTTGCCTATAAAAACTCAACCAAGGAACAAGAGTGGGATAAGAATGTGTGCGGTATAGCTAATTTACCTTGTATGAGCCATGGCCATGTATCCCATATTAAGCATGAACTGAGACACTGCCTTGCTCTGTTGCTCAGCTGCTGTGTGCTTATGGTAGCTCGAGTCTCCCACTGAATGATTCCAAGTGTTTGAACATTTTCACAGAACATGGTCTCCAACACAATCCAAACACTTCATCTGGTGCTGAATTGAAAAGACAATGGTATGATTTGGATGAAAGTCAAGTAGTATTGAACTTACTTAAAGGAAATACATTTTTCTCTAGTAAGGAGTCTGCCTGAGAAAATTTCCATGTATAGTTTTAAAATAAGAGATTTTTTTTTGTCTAGCCAGATAACTTTAACATCTCAGTGCCTCGTAAACTGTGGTTTTACTATTTTGGAAGTAACTGTTTTCCTCCTTTGTGTTCTCCAATTTAAGCAAACCTTAATTAGGTTCATCCACTCACCATCAGACCTGTTTTCAACCCCCTTATTGGTGTTCTCCATTGTTAATAATCATCTCTTAAATTTTGCAAATTTACGCTAAATGTGGTGTGGCCACTTTAGGATGGTGGGAGTTTATTACTTGCTGTGTTCTGAATATAGTACTTTTATTATAGCCTAAGATGATGGTAACATTTTTAGCACATCACTTGTTTCCATCTACTAAGTCTCCTCTATGTGTCTTGGAGCTTTTGAATCTTCTGTGGTCTATTGATAGGGTAATATGGTCTTCCCAACTTTTGGGACTTCATTCCTTTTCCTCGAATTTGCTTGATATTTATTTTATACTTCGGAGGAGTTTTGTCCTAAACAGTCCCTAGTAGTCTTCATTTGTCCCTAAACATGTCATGTGGGAAGGGAACCACTATATATTTTAGTTTGAAGCAAAAATTTCTTTTCATCTTAACGTAAACATTTTTAAGGTTTAATGCACATACAGGGAGCACATGAGTAAGTGTACCTAGCACATAGATCAAGAAATGCCGCATTGCCCGTTATTTCATAGCCCTTCCCTCCTCAGAAGATAATAGGTCTCCTGACTTCTAACATTGTAAATTCTGTCTGCTTTGGAACCCTTATTTTGCATGGCATCACATAGTATGCCCTTTTTTTGTTATTTGACTCTTTTTGATGAGTGTTAGGTTGTGAGGTTCATGCATATTGTTGCATAAAGTTAAAGTTTGTTCATTATTGTTGTTCAGTGGACCATTGTGTGGTCTACTATTGACTATTTGAGTTACTTCCAGATTTTTAGGTTTTGGGACTAATTCTGCTATGAATATTCTAATATGTGTCTTTTGAAGTTTTTCAATACTCATTTTGTTGGACATATACCTGGTAGTGCGATGTATTCATCATTGTATGAGAATTCTAGTTGCTCTAAAGTCTCACATTTCTAGCCCTAACCCTGATCAGTTTGGGTGAGATCAACAACTTCAATGAAACTCCATTTTCTTATCTTTTTAAAATGTTTAGAACAGAAGTTTTACCTATTTGTTGTTCGACTTATTCTTAACTATTTGATTTTCTGTTGCTATTATAAATGTTACTATTTAAAAACATTGTATTTTCCTGTTTGGTGTTGATATGCCTTATTTAGTTACTGTATTATCTTATTTACTAAACTACTCTTTACTGTGAGTGGATGAATATTCTCAACTGCTTGTGTTGTATCCATTATGATAATCATTTAATTTTTATCTTTTCCCCCTATTAGTGAATAACTTTGATTGATTTTTAAATTTTAAACCACTGTTGCATTACTGGGATAAATACCACTTGGTCATTATGTATTATCTTTTAATACACTGGATTGTATTTATACATGTTTTATGTGAGATTTTTGAGTATATATCCACCTGAATTTTTTTTGTAATTTTTTTGTAGTATCCTTATAAGGCATTGGTATCAAGATATATTGTCTTCATTTAAAAAAAAAAAGAGAGAAATTGTATTTTTCTAGTTTTTAGAATTACTTGTACAAAATTAACTCCATTCCTTAAACATTAGGAAGATTTTACATGTGGAACCTGGAATTTTTCTTATAGGGTTTTTCAAAAATAGATTTAATTTATTGGTCTTCATATTTTTATTGTATTTTAAAACTTTATACAACTGGTAAATTGTGTCCTTCAAAGAACGTGTTCATTTTATATAAGCTATCGAAATTATAGGTAAAGTTTTACAATGTTCTTTTTTTAAGGTCTATGTGATGTTATGACCTATTGCCTGTCTTTTTCCTTCCTGATGCTGGAAATTTAATTAACTTTTCCCTGATTATTTTTGCTAAGTATCAATTTTATCAAAATTTTCATAGAACTAACTTTGACTTTTATTTGTTTTATACTTCATTTTTTCCACTTTATTTCCTACCTTCTGTCTTTGGTTTCAGCAAGCTGTTCTTTTTCAATCTTGGTTTTAGCTTTACTTTTATTCTAAAATATGCACTAAAGCCTTAAATGTCCCATTAGTTACTGTTCCAGCTGCATCCCACAATGTTTTACATTATTTAATTTTAAGCTAAAACATTCTAGTTTCCTTTATTTTTTTCTTTTATGAGTAATTCAGAACTGCATTTCCTAATTTCCAAACACTCAGGTATTTTCCAGCCATCTATCTGTAATTGATTCCTCTGTGATCTGAGAGCATTTTCTGAATGATTCCAGACTTTTGCAATTTGGTCTATATTCTATTTGCACTTCCAAAGAAAGTGTTTTCTAATATTTTGAGTATAATGTTTTATCTATTCATATGTTTATAATACAAATAAATTAGATCATTTTGTTTACTGTGTTCAGATGATTTTTATCTTACTGATATTTTTCTTCCACTTTGATTGTGGATTTGTGTTTTTAAATAACTGTCCATTTTGGCAGAATGTGTATTGAAGTTATGTTACTGGGTACACAGATTTAACATTGTTTTCTTTCTGTTGTAGTAACCCTTTTATCATGAATAGCCCTCTATATTTAGTAGTATTTTTTATTCAAGTCTCTTTTATCTGGTGTTAGTGTGACTATCCCAACTGTTTTTGGATATGCTGGTTGTGAATTTATGGATGGCTCATCCTCGTTAATTTTATACATCAATTGAGATTTTTTTTTTAAAGATTTATTTATTTATGCATACAAGCTGGGGTACAGGACAGAGGCGTGGGGCAGCGAGAGGATTCACCAGAGACAGAGTGGGGAGCAGAACAGGCAGATCAGAAATACACTGCTGAGGGGAGCAGCGGGCGAGGCAGGAGAGGTCTGCTGCACCATGTGGGATTCTCCCCAGCTGGGCGTCGAACTCGCATCGCGCGCTGCCGACAGCTCAGCAGTGCAGCGCTCAACTGCTGCGCCACCAGGGAGGCCCCAATTGAGATTTTTAATGCTGTTGTTGACTTTCCCAATAAGAAGGGTCCCAGGAGCCAATTCAAACTTGACTGTGTGGAGGAGTCCCCATCCCTGTAAATAATTCTCAGACACCAGTGGGGTATCTGAGATTTCAACTCACTTCAGCTCAATTCTGACATCACTTGGGGAGTGTCAGATCCTACATGGAGAGGAGTCAGCCAGAGTCTCCTGAGGCCCCACACAAGCCCAGAATGTTAACTTCTGCTTCTGAACACCCTCCTCAAGTCTGATGAATTTACCACAGTGGCTCACAGAACTTGGGGAACCTCTTTATTCACTTGATCACTGATTTACTACAAAGGATATAACTCTGAAACAGCCAAATGGCAGAGATGTATAGGGCAAGTTGTGGGGCAGGTGGAGCTTCCATGCCTTCTCCAGGTAAACCTCTCTCCCCAAATCTTCACATCTTCACCAACCTGGGAGCTCACGGAAACCCCTCCTTTTGGACTTTTATGGAGGCTTCATGAATGAGGCATGCTTGATTAAATCATTGGCAATCAAACTCAATCTCTAGCTCTTCTCCTTTCATGGGAAATCAGGGGGCAGTGGCCTAAAAGCTCCATCCTCTTTCATCTTGTTTTTCCTGGTAACTTACCCCATCTTCAGCTGTTCTTCAAAAGTTCCCTTCAATACCATATACAAAGACACCTGTAACCCTTTCAAAACATAGGAAATTCCTAAGCTTTTGTGAGCTGTGAGTCAGGAACTGCAAATGAAGACCAAATATATGTTAGTAATATATTTTGGCATCTGAATGACCAATACATATTTCTCATAAATTGCAGTATTGCAGCCAGATATTACTTTCAACACAGCATGAAAACCTTTCCCCATTCTAGTTCTTTTAAAGTCGTTGGAAACATTCTTGATTAAGATGGAATAAACTCTTGTTCTCTCCTAGCTTTTAATAAGTTTGCACATGGTTCATCTGTTTCACGTAGGTAGAGGCATGTTCTCCAGTCAGTTAGGGCCAGCTCATGTGATGAGCTCTATGGTCATTACTGTTTTGGCTGGCTTGTTAAATCTTCCCTTTCAGCTGTCAGTGCTAGGCTTTGTTGAGACATAATTGGTTGGAACTTTCTTCCTTCCTATATGGCTCAGTGATTGATGACTCAGAGACTCCTGTTTTCTGCCTAACCTAAGCAATCTTCAAACTGGTTTGACCAGTGCCTTTTCTAGTTGCATTCTTGGCCATCTGATTCTCTTTTGGTCTTAAGTAGAGGAGATAATAACCTCAGAGGATTATGATAGAAGAAGTTAAGTGTTATGTGCATACACAGCTTCATAATTTTTTATTCAACTTCTGATGCCTCAAGCTCCCTCTATGCTCTTAGCAGAAAGATCTTTTTCTGTTGCTTCCTATACTCTTAATGCCATATTTGTAATTGTGTTCTGAAGTTTCTCACTTGTGAAACATTGAACACTTACACGAGGACTCTGGCTTCTCCATTATTGCCCCCTTGTGTCCGCTGCACTTTGATCTCCCTGTGGTGTATAGAGCCTCCAGCTTCACTAGTGAGGAGGCACCGTAGGCCCAGAGTCATGGTGAGTAGGCTGTATCCCTTATAGTTAAGTAGTAAGCTAGATGGATTGGATCCCTTGTTTTATTCCTTGGATCTTTAATCTGAAATATATTAACGATCTTTAATCTAAAAAAAGTATTTTCCATGTTAAAAACAAAAATTAAAAATGCCCTGACTCTGCTGTTTATTAAATATCTCACCTTGACTAAGTTCATTCACCTATAATGACTTTCTTTCCTCATCTATAAAATGTATTGATAAATATTTCATGAGACTGGGGCCTCCCTGGTGGTGCAGTGGTTAAGCGCTGTGCTGTGGAGCTGTCGGCAGCTGTGACTTGAGTTCGACGGCTGGTGGGGGAGATTCCCACATGGAACGGCAGACCTCTCCTGCCTCGCTCCCCTCAGCAGTGTATTTCTGTCGATCTGCCTTTTCTGCTCCCCACTCTGTCTTTGGTGAACCCTCTCGCTGCCCCACATCTCTGGCCTGTACCCCAGTTTGTATGCATAAACAAATCTTCAAAAAAATATTTCATGAGACCATTTACCGAGAAATGAGTTAATCAAAAAAAATTTGTAGTATATAGTGCTATAGTACCTCATCTATATAGTAAGCACTAAAATTAGCCTGCTATGATAATGATGCAAAATTATAGTTCTGGACAAATTTGATATTTTTTTTTCAGTTTGTAGGTTCAAATTTCATATCTACCACAGTCAGAAGGATATTTGTTTCTACTAACATAAGCGTCTTCCAGAAACAGTTTCTACATTTGATCATTAAAGCACCCTGTAACTATCTTCTTGCTCAAATGCATGTATTTTTGTTTTCCTTTTTCCAATTCATCCTTGTTAACTAGTTCTAGTTTTAAAATTCTTGTAGGGTTTTGGTTCACTATGACTTATTCTTAAAACAGATTAGATGGTATTAGAAGTGGAGGAAACATAATGTATAGTACGTTATTTTTTAATTCTTCAAAGATCTTAGGGATGTAGTAAGACTTAGTGCATAGCAAAATGAACACATATACTATGTATTTCAAAATAGTTTGTTATACTTATAGATATTTGTGCAATATTAAGGTAGATTAAATATCATGATCATGAAAAATACAATAAACTTTTCTAAGTGATTAACTATGTGAACCAAGACACATTTGTGAACATCTTTTCATGTTTGATCGGTTTTATTCCTGATGGTAAGAAAACCAAGTAAATTAAATGCAAAATGTTGACTGAGATGTAATGGTTGTAATTTTTATATGCATAAAGTAGTCAGGGTAAAATTATGGTCTTATGATAGCCATTGGCTGCTAATATTGTTCATATATTCTTAAGGTGATCTATGACCAAAATCATGCAGAAAAAAAATTGCAGTTGGTCTGTACTGTGCTTGTTGATTTACCTCTGTTGGATGTTTAAAATATTAACTCTGAGATGGCATTCATCTAGCTTGTCTGTTTTTGATCGGAGTTGGACTTGTGTGTAGCACTAACCTGATCTTTTCTTCTTTAGGGTGTATAAAATGACAGTATTACTTTATTAGGTAGAGAATTAAATTTGCAGTGTCTTTGTATATTTGGGCACCATGCCTTTCGTATATACCTTTTTTGCATCACTATGATTCCAGAGGGAATCAAATTTCTATTTTACTTGAGTTAGTTCTATTATCTTTTAAATTTTGAACTGCTTTGAGTCAAAATTTCAGTTTTAATTTCAGTTCCTGTGCCTGTTTCCCTGAATGTCTCTGGTCCCACAGATATGTGTGAAGGAGGAATGCTGTGTGACCTAATGACCCGATTTTGCTCCCACTTGTCTGCTGTTCCAGTTGCACGGATGGATCCCAACCCCCACTGTTTCCTCAATTTTCCTATTTTAAATCAGACTCTTTAGTTTTTCTTCTTTGTCTCTATTCTGGCCTCTACACAAAAAGAGTTAAACTTATGTATTGCTGTTGTTGGGAATAATTATTTACTTCAGTTTTAGGGGGTAAAATCTGCTTTAACAAACTAAGCATAAGAAAAAAAAAAAAACCTGAGAGACTAGGAGATGTCTGCTTTTAAGTTACTGGATTTTAAAAAAGGAAACTCTTTAGAATACTCCTTTTGTAAACACAGTTAATATCAACAGATTTAATCTACAGAATATATATGTATTTGTAATATATCAACCTCAACTCAATGAAAGCTTATAGAAATTAATTAAATTCAACCCCTTTTAAACAAAGGCTGTTTTTACAAGGAAAATGTAATACTCCATGGATTTCGGTCAAAAGTCCTAGATAGGTTTAGAAAAATGTGTGGCTCACAGCCTGGCCAAGTAAAGATAATTCAGTTCCTGAAGATGACTGGGAGAGTTATTTCTTGCTGCTTTTCTGTATAGTCCAGGGATCATTTTATGACATTTTGTCTGCACCAGTATTTTCCCTATTTGGAATTCACTCTATTGTATTTAGTTCATGGTTTTAGCCCAATCACTTTTAGTTGGCAAAAATCTCTTATTAAAAGAATGTGAGTGATGATTATCCTGTACTTTTCTTACCTGGTTGGTTATACAGTTCCTGCTCATCTCTTTGCAATAGATTCTGGGCAATAGAATCAGACAGTTACTTAAAGTTTCCTGATAAATCATTAGTGTTTCCACCTATAGGCCTATTGTTAGAAGAAATTCATTTTATTTGGAGTAGCTTCATAAGTACTTCATAGAAAACTTAATTTTGCAATGTTGAAAGTCTAGCTAAGGAGAATTCCTTCAGATTTTTAAAGCCTATTACTTTATCAAGCCAGCTTACTGGAAAGCTGTGTGCTTGGGCCACATTTTAGTAGCCCTCCAAATAGATGCTTTAAAAGAATTATTTAATAGTATGACCTTGCTTTTTATCGAGGGACAGTTATAAAGAAGGCTTTATGACACCCATTTCTATTAGTTTTGTAAAATTGCAATTGAATTCTATGAGTTATGTTACTTCTTATTCTTTATAAAGATTCATGTGGTAAAGGCTTAGCACTTTATCCTAGAAAAATATCCATCTTTCCTCCCAAACTGATGTCTCTTACTTTATTGGACACTGAGTGCTTTATAGCTCAAAAGTTTCCTACTTTGAGAGACTTTCTCAGAATCACAGAACAAATTACTCATAGCTTAGGTATTCTGGTAAAAACCTTATTAATGTTTTTTTTTTCATTCATTCTTTCTGTTCTTATCTCAGTATTATAATGGCTCACTTTTCTGAAAGTATATAAATAATTGAATGGTCTGTATCACTTCATTCTTAATTCAGTTATCAGAGAATCTAGCCACACATCAAATTTAAAAATACAATTTTTTCCCCTTAACTCTTACACTCCTATGCAGTTTTCAGAAAAACAATATTTGGAAATCTCTTAAGTCAGTGCCCCATTTTAATGACCCTCCTTTTTAACTCTGAAAACAGTTGGAATTGCTGCTGTGCCACAGAAAAGCTGGAACTTTTGCTCCAAATATCATTGCAAATCTTGGAGTAGAGGACTCGCATAGAGCATGCAATATAAAAGGTTGAAAAGGTGTGATGGTGCCCCATTCCTTCATATGTCCAAGTTGATGGATATTGCCACTATCACTCATTTCTGCCTTTTTTTTGGGGGGGGGGTCCTACAGTTTTGGGATTTCAGTTTGAACTTTTAACCCCTAATTTTAGAAAACACTTTCAAAATGATCTTTTACAGAATATTCTCGATCACTTAGATGTAGATGAAAAGAAATTCCTTGAGTACGCTTCTCAAAGAGGTAGGGCAATTTATTTTTGTATTAAAATTTTCTCCACAGAAAAATTGCCGTGTTGCTATGATGTATATGCTTTGTGAAACATAAACATACATGAAGTCATTATGTTGAACACTGAAACTAATAAAATGCTGTATGTCATGTATAATTGTGTAACTGATAAAAAAGGGGGAGGAGGAATGATCAAATATAGTATACTAAATGTAATTGGATTTGAAATAGAAAATGCTCTTATAATAAAAAAAGAATGATAAATGTGGGAACTCTTAAATATTTCTGGTGAAAGTGTAGATTGTTTGAAACCACTTTGGTATTTTGAAAATACTTGGATATTATAAATACTGCAAGTAAATATATAGCCAAATAAGTAACATTTGCTTTTGGTGTTTAAACATTTTATTACTAGAGCATAATTTTAATGAGTCAATTTATTTTAAACTTAAAATGTATTTTACCTTCTTTAAAAGTTTGATTCATGAAACTTGGTGGTTCTACCACAGGATCCTGGCTACTGGGTGAAGATTCATCACTTAGAATACACAGATGGAGGAATCCTGGATCCAGATGATGTCTTGGCAGATGTTATTGAAGACAAAGATAAGGTAGATGACTCTAAAAATATACCTCTTTGTCTCTTACTCTAAAGCTGCATGCTTTCTGGAGATTGAGAACCTTAACAAACTCATGTGTCAATTATTATTAAAAGATACCATCTGTTTGGGCTTCACCTGGACAGCCTATAAATCAAAGTTCTTCATCAGATGTTTGGAAAAACTTTGTCAAGGCTTGGAAATCTGTCCATGGTGGTCTAATTAGCAGAGACCTCGTTCCCAAGAGTTCCTAATATGTCTCAGCAAATTAGTGTCAGACTCTGAGGCTGTTGGAGCACTCATGCTCATTGCCAGTTCTGGAGTATCTTCTCGGCCCACACTAAATATTCACCTGAATGCCTGAGACCTGAGAACGTGTTTCAAGATCGAGTAAGAATGTGGAGATAAGTCTTACGAAAAACTATAGTGAAGGCTTTTCTTAAAATAGTTGGC